>PVLD010001370.1:0-205742 GCA_004027595.1 Dinomys branickii
CTGGAAATGATTAAAAACATTCACTGTGCCCCAGCCACTCACTTGTGGGAATTTCTGTGAGGTGATGTTTCTAACGAAACTGCTTCCAAGTGGTGGAGAAATAGAAACAGCCCGAATCTTTCTCAATAGGGACTTTGTTAATTAAATTATTATGGTGACATCTGTCAGCAGCAACTGGTTTATCCTTTTCCTGAGATGAGCTGGTCCTCTGGGTTCCATGTTCCAAGCTGGAGGCTGCTTCCCCATCCCTGCTGCCATCACCTCTTGCGCGGGCTTCTGTGGCTCCAGGCCCGATGGTCTCCCTCGTTCCCATTCATACTCCCAGTGCATTCCTGGCTCCAAGGGCTGTGCTTCTCTCTCAGGATAAAATCCAGTCCCCACCCTGCACCTCCTATCTCAGGCCTACACGCCTAGCCTTGTGGGGCCTGGCCTGCCTCAGCCATTTCCTCTCAAAACTACTCACTGTCTTCCTCTTCCAGGATAGCCCAGCTCCCAGCCTTGACCCTCACTGCCCATCCTTTGAGCCCTTTCTAGCCAGGCCCTTTCTACCCAGGCTCTTCCCTCTCCCCGTCTCTTCTCAGGGCTGTGTAAAGCTCATCTGTCTGCTCTGCTCTTCTCTCCCAGCCCATACCTCTCCATCACATTGCTCATCTTATTTTCTTTATAGCATTTGTCCCAAGATGACGTGGTCAATTATTATTTATCTTTCTTAATTATGTCTCCCACTAGAAGAGCAGAGGACCTGACGGGGTACCCTGCGTACAGAAGTGGCCCCCTCTGCGTTTGTGAAAGCAGAATGGAGGTAAGAATGCTCCAAAGCTGTTTGAAAGAGCCAGGTCTGATGTGGAAGGTGCCCTCAATATACTCAGTAGAGATGAGCCCACTCATGAAAAACATAAATAAATGCAGTCCACACAGTTGGCAAGGCTGCAGTTTTTGAGGGCTCACAGCCATCTGGGTGGGCCCAGTTCTAACTACTTTTGCATTTATTTTTGTCTCATCTGACCTTTGCAATACTTCCCCGGTGTTCGTGAGATTTTTGTCACCATTCACTGAGAGACGAACCGACGAAGAGAGGCAAGAAGTTGCCCAGGGTCACACAGCTAAGAAGTGGAGGGTCCAGGAAGTTGGAGGGTCTGAGTTCCCCCAAAATATTCTCTAAATGTGGTGGACTGGTTACCTCGTGGAGCTTGAGGAGGCTGTGAAGTCTCTGGTGGGGTACAGATGCCTGGTCTGCTCCTGGGCAGGCCACCTGCTTCTCTGTGTTTACCGCAGACCCAGGGCAGTGGCGCAGTGCTGCTGGGGGACACCCTGGACTGTGTACTCCAAGCACACACAGCAGCTGCTACCTGAGGATGCAAGCGCTGGGGATGCAAATGTGAGACTCACCCATCCCAAAGCCCAGTCCCAGATCCCTGAGCCAGGGCCACACAGCACCACACATGGCCTGGCTCAAGACAAGTGTCCTCCATGGGGGCCCAGGTGCTCCCAGCTGCCACCGTGCTGCCACTCCCATGCACTGGAATGTGACTCTGGGCTGCCTGTGAAGGGAATGTGCAGGGGTCATTTTTGAAATAGCTGGGTTTCGGGCTCATGGTGCCAGGTGCTGGGTAGTGACTTCAAAGGGCCTTTGCAGTAGCCCCTGAAAGATGAGCCCTTGCCACCAGCCCTACATCAGCAGGACTCTCGGCTGGGAAGGGAAATCAAGTCAAGAGCAGGTGGCTCAGGAATTTGGTGCCCACTGGGCTGCCAGCTCATTTCCTTGCAAATCTGAGAGGAGGGTGTGATGTGGGCAAGTCTCCATCTGTATCTCCCTAACCTCCTCTTTTGGGAGGCGCCTGCCCCCGGCCATAGTGCACATTTCTCCTGATTACTTGGGGGTCCCTTTCCTCCCCAACAAAGGTTTGGATTTGTCTGTTGCTCTTCATGTGTCTTCATGTGGAGCCTGAGCTGCGGTAGACACTGAGCAGACATTTCCCTGACAAATGGTGTATTTTCGCTCTTCCACTCGTGTCACTACCTTGGAAAGGCTCCCACTTTGGTGTTTATCGGTGGTGGCAGAGAGCAGAGAGGTGACTTGGACTTTGCTTTGAAGGTGGAGGTGCAGGGGGCATCCTGCCTGACCTTGAACCCATGCTCTTCTGCCTACTTGTGTCATATTTGCTGGGCCTCAGTCTCCTTCTCTGGCAAATGGGCCCTCACACCTGTGTGAGGGATAAATGGCCCAACACATGGGAAATGCTTAAGGAAAACTGGCACACAGTCAGGCCCAGATAAATGCTAACTCATTTTTGTATTATTGTCCAGGTGGGGCTCCAACTTGAGATCTCCCTACCTCAGCCTCCCAGAGAGCTGGAATTACAGCCATACACCACCATACCAGGCTTATTCTATCCTTTAAAATAAATTGTATTAAGGTATCCTTTACAGGTAATGAAATGCACCCCAGCTAAGTGTGCGGTCTGGTGAGCTCTGGTCAACAAATACCCACACTGGAACATGGCCTCATTCAGGATAAAAATATTTCCATCTCCCCGGAGGTTTCCTCTGCCTCTTCCTGGCACCTTTAGATGGTTTTGTGATTGTAAAACTTGACATACATGCACTGCTTGGCTGTGGCTTCTTTAGTGCAGCACTGTGTTTTTTGAGACTCACCCACCCTGTTGCATGTACATTCTTTTCTTTTTATTACCACGAGCCACATTTTTACCAGTGATTTTCCCAGGCTCGGTTTCCTCATCTGTAACATGAGGTTAGTAAGCTCCACCTCACGGAACGCAGGGAAGAGCAAACGATCCTGTGAGCTGCTGCGACACCAGCATGTGCTCCCCCCTCGGGAGTGCTCTCTGCCACCACCTCCCTTCCCCTTGGAGAGGCCCCCATGGGAACAGGCCCCTGGAGCCCAAAGGTCAAGGTCACTGAGGAATGGAGGAGAAAGCTGTGAGGGGACCTGCACCCGTGGAGGAATGGTTGTATTTATAAAGCAGATTGTTATTTTTTAATATTTTGCTGCATGTCCTTCCCCCTACTTCCTTCTTTTAAGGATAATTAAAATGCAAGCTGGCACTCCCTGTGAGGAGACAGCTGAGGATTTAATTGCCCCAAGAAAAAATTTTCAGCAAAGGTCCTTCAGTAATGGCAGCTTCGGGCCTGGCTGCTCAGACGTCTTTGCACCCCACACATATTATGAGTGATAATGCTCTAATCTACACGGGCGCAGGGTCCATTTGCTGGCACCCTGGGAGCTATGGCCGAACCCAGCTGACAGCGTCAGTCAGGCTGCAGCCTCCTTGTCATTAAACTCTCACCCGGCCTCGTTTTGGACCCGAGGCTGTGGCTGGATGCACAGGCCAGGCTGCCCAACAGCTGACCCTGCCCTGAATGGGGGTACGGGGCAGAAGGCCAGGCGAGCGGGCACGACACCTTCCACCATGAGGGCTTGGCTTGCTGTCCTTGAAGTAGGGCCAGGAGGACATGCCTGGTGAGCGGCAGATCCCCGGCAGCTCTCAAAAGTTGGGCCACTTAACCAGCTGCACTGGAGTTGTGCAATTTCAGGGTAGAGAAAGCTCTTTGCAGTCTTTCATCCTGTTTTCTAAGTATAGCCCCAGTTTCCCTAGCAGAGGCACCAGAGGAACAGACAAGGGTCACTGGCTCCTTCCTGTTGGGGAGCAGGAATCATTTTTTACAAAAAAGTGATTGCTCTGAGCCCAGGATGATGTTGAAAGGCAGAATAACTCAGTGGGGACAGTTGAGGGGATGGGGCTGGCACCTAGGTCTAAACCTGCTGCCTGGCTTTCAGTTCTCTTAAGACGCAAAACAGTCTCTCCAGCTTTTATGCTCTTCTTTCTTCCCTTTGCTCTCATCCTTTCTTCCTTATCCACCCATCACCCATGCATGCATCCATCCTTCTACCCATCCATTTACCTTTCTGTCTAGCTGCGCCCGTGGTGTAGCAGTTATCGCGTTCGCCCTTTCTGTCTATCCATCTGGCCGTCTTCCCATGCATCCACCAATCTGTCCACTCATCCACTCATACTCCTATCCCTTCATCTGTCCGCTCTTCCCCCTAGCAGATATTTGTTGGATGTCTCCTATGCGTTGGACATACACGAGAATCACAAAGGTAGTAGAGCCAGCATCCTCCTCACCTGAGACAGCTCCTAGGACAGTGGAGAAGAATGTGAATCAAGCAGTACAAGGTCGATGTATAATTACAAATTATGACAAAAGCTCCGAAGGAGAAGACCTAGAATGGTTACTTTACTGTGATAGTGTCTGGCAGAGCAATTTGGCCTAGACTCTGGATTGGAGGGCAAGCAAGAAAGATCCAACAAGTGGTCCAGGCAGAGGGATCAACACATGCAAAGGCCCTGTGGCTCATATTAGAAGATCTCAGGAGGCAGGAGTTACCAGTGCAGAGGATGACATAAAGAGTCAGGAAGGACGCCTGGGCAGGGGCTTGGTCTCCGGCAGGCACCAGCTCCTTTGCACTGTCTGGCTCAGCCTTACTCGTCCTCTAGGTCTCAGCTCAGGGATTTCCTCTTCCAAAAGCCTTTTCTGCCCCAAGCAGTGAGTGAGGCCTATTCATTTTCCTCTCATGAGAAAAAGTATCCATCCCAAGGTTGGAAATAAGGCACAAGAAAGCAACATTTGCTTTGGCTGCTATACTGAGGCATTATTCAAAAGACCCATTAAGATTAGTTCATTCTTTCAAGGGATATACTCAAATCTGTCTTTGCTATTTAGTCAGGGTCCAGATTTTACACAGGTGTAGTACATGCTCACTTGCAGACTGTGTCTGGTAGGGGCACAAATGACTTTCACCTGGGAAAAAAGATAGCTCCAAAGGTGCAGTTTTATCACCTTGTAGGACGTTGGCCAGGTTTTATATCTGAACCAGACCTTTTATTCTCACATTCCTTTTTGAAAGTCTATACACTTGCTTGGTCTTAGAATTGGTGCTGCCTGCCTGCTGGTCCCTTTCTTTGTGAGATTGCTCTGCATGTTGGACAGCCTCTTCCTGCAGCTCTCCGCTCTGCCCTGGGATTTCAGCTGTCCCTGCTTCCTCAATTCCCCTTGAGCTCGTACGGGTGTGACCCATCTTTTGCCCACATCCTATCCTCAGAATTTCGCACAGGGTCAGGTTCCCAGTAAGAACTTGACAAATAATTATTAGCTAAATGAATGAGCTTATTTCCTCACTTCTAGGATCTTGTCTGTGAAATGGACACCACAGCACCAATCTGCAAAGGATGTCAAAGCTCTGTGAAATAAAGAATTCAAGGAGCCAGGATTCTATCTGGCATGGGGTGTATCCTGTCTTATCCTCATGGTCAGGTATGGAGGACGCCACGTCACAGGGGGTGTGGCTCACTGCAGAGCCACGGCAGATTCTCCTGGTATTTGGGGAGACAGAAAGCGAAGGCAGACTGTCCCACGGTGACTGGAGAGAAACAAGAAATATCCTCTAAAACATCAGGCAGAGGTACAGGGGAGAGGACCTGAAAACTGAGCAGGGTGTTGACCCTCAAAATTGGTCAGGAGGGAGCCACTTCAGGCAAATGAGGGGAGGAGGGACTTGGTTGTTATTTCAGCCAGCAGAGGAAACCCAGAGCTCAGAGCTCCTGTGAATGTGGATGTGGATGCGAGGGGACATCGATGTGACTGTGCATGAATGAGTGTGAGCCAATGTGTCCATGTGAAGATAGCTGCATGAATGTGTGTGTGTGCACACACTTATGGGTGTGCACTGAGCACCGTCAGTGCCGCACTGTTGCAGAGGGTGTGAAGTCTTTTCTCCTTTAGTCCTCACCAGGCCCCAGAGGTGCAGACTGTTACTGTCCCCACTTCACAGGTGGGAAAACTGAGGCTCGGTGGTGAGGCATTTGCCCAAGGTTGCAGGGCAAAGAGTCTGGGCAGCTGCCTCCATGTGCACAGTGGAGGGAGGAGGGCTGCGGGTGTAGGGTGTATGGCAGGGCGAGTAGTTAAGGGAGTCTCGGATGAAGGGATGAGAGATAAATGGTTGTCCTTGTAGCTGTCCTTGCTCTTCCTGCCCAGCTGAGCACTTTTTCTTTCACTGTTTCAGGTGCTATTTTGGTCCGTGAGATGCTATCTTTCAAATTAACTCAACAGCACTCCTTGGGCCCCTCACCTGCACCAGACCCTGGGCTGGGTTTGGGGACGAAAGATAAGGCGTTAACACTGTTTTAAAGGAATTGTCAGATAGGAGCAGGCATCAGACACTGGAAGAGGTGATGGGGCAGCTGTCATTTTAAAAATTTGAGGTATAACTTGTGCACAGTACTGCGCGGCCTGAGGGGTTTTGCATATGTAAACCCCAAGGGATTGTCCAGGGGCGCACGCCCAGAACATCTGCTCCTTCAGTCTTTCTGGGCCTCTTTCCAAGGGCAGCTGCTCTCTGACCTCTGTCATCAGCTTTTGCACAAACGCATTTTCAATGTCATAATCTTGTGTTTGGAAAACAAGCCAAGACCCCAGGCAAATGCAGTGTGATGTGACAGGAGGCACCAGGGACCCCAGCAGTGACAGGCCAGGCCCCTGGAAGCTCAGGGTGCCTCGCTGCCTGGTGACTGAGCTGACACTCGGACAGAAGCTTCAATGGTGAGACCCCGTGTTATTTCCTGTCTTCCAACAGGGTCCTGTGCACGCTGACCACTTAGTGTCTGTGACCCTGTTATTTCCCTGGGAGCCTCAAGCCCATCCAGCAGAGGGTTTCAGCAAGATGCTGAATCTACGTCTCAGCATCCTTATTAAGTGGGCAGTAATCACAGTATGTACCTTATAGGTTAAGAGGATGGAGGGGATTGATATTGAATAAGTTAATCTTTGTACTGAGTTTCAGAGAGTGTCTGGTATGTAGTGTGTGTTTACCTAAAAATTAAGTGAAATGAATGTGGGCCCAGTCTTGGCTTTGGGAGCACACTGGAGGACACAGGGACCTTCACAGTTGGATACTTTCTGTGGGGAAAGAGTTTGCACCATGTCAGATGGGTGAGGACTCTGGAGAGCAGAAGGCCTCGGCCTTGGGCTGGGCTTCCCTGAGGGAGGGAGCCTGAGCATCCTTCTCTGCTCCAAGCAGGTGCCCGATAAATGCCAAACGCTTGACTGATTTCCTGGTGGGCAGGAAAAGCACCACTTGGTGCCCACCAACTTTTGTCTCCCCTGCCAGCCTCCAGCCCCAGAGATGTGGACTGTAGAGAAGCAGCATGAAAGATATCCCCAAGTCTGCTTGCCCAGACACAGAGTCCATCATCCCCACTTCCCAGAAGTGCCGGGCACTTCCGTCCCCTTGGCCTGGATTCATGCCTTGAACACCTCAACCCTGCAAGCAGCACATTTATTTCTGGGCCCTGCGGGAGGCGAGGGCTGAAAGTGGGTGAGAGCCAGGAGCCTGCTGAGTTCCTGGGCACAACCAAGGTCCTGGTCTGCGAGGCAGGTGACCTCTCTGAGCCATGCAGGAGGCTCCTTGGCTCTGGTGATCTTGACCACATGGATGGGGTGGAGGGAGATCCCGCATAAGCTGAATGTAAGTCCTAGCCTGTCTTAAGATTCAGCGTGTGAGATGGGCCGTGTCAATGTGCATTTCCCGAGCCTCGATGTTCCTCTCTGCAACTGGGTATAAGCATAGCTACCCAGCGGTGAGGGAGGCCATCAGTACAGTGTGCTGGGGAAGAGTCAGGTCTCTGTTCCAACCTGGGGAAATGGCTTGTTTCCTCATCTACACAACATGAAAAATGACTTCCTACTGCACATGGCAGATGGGAGGATGAGAAAGGAGTTCACAACTGCAAAGTTCCCACCGCAGCTCTTTGCAGCTATTTATTCTGCAGTCTGTTCTTATATGAGATGCGTTAATCATCAACTCAGTGGTCAGGAGTCTGGTATCACAGTCAGGCAGCTGGAGTTTGAAGTCCCATCATACCACATCACCCATCAGCTGTGTGACTGTGTGTAAGCTGTACCACCTCTCTGAGCCTTGTCTACAAAATGAGGTCAGTGACAGTGCCAACCTTACAGAATTATAAAGTTTACCGGTCTCAATGTAAAGTACTACACACAGTAAGCACTGATATGAATTCTATATTGACACATTATTCCATTATTACATCATTCATATTCTAATAGAGGGAAGATAAGGAAACTTAACATTTACTGAGCACCTACTATATAATCAGTATATGCCACAATCTCTGGCAAGGACATTATAGGATAAGCATTAGACCTGCACTTGGTCAGAGTAAGGCTGGGGCTGGGGTGAGCCACTTGTCCAAGAGCCTCCAGGAGTGAGGAGCCACAGGCTCTGAAGGGGTCGGGGTCAGCAAGCACCTGCCATGTGACATGCATGGGCTCAGTGTTGATTACCTTCTTAACGCTCTCAGGAACCCCAGCTGAGCTGCTCCCATTCTACAGATGGGCAGCTTGAGTCTCGGGGACGTAAGTTATCTGAATTCCCATATCTATGAAGCGGCACAGCCAGCATTCAGACCCAATGGTCTGTCTGGGTATCTGTCTCAAGCCTACACAGCCTCCCTCCAGCCTAGGCAAACGACGGGTTTATTCCTAAGAAGGAGGAGCAGACCAAACACTGCAGCTTGATCCCTAGCCTGGGGCTACATTCAGTCCTTGCCTAGGCGCCCAGGACAGGCAGACAGCAGTCTCTAAGGAGATCCAAGGACAAAAATTCCCAAAGACAAGGACACACAACACCCAAGATATCATTGTTACCCAGAAATCTTTATTACAAAAATATTTTGCAAGCCAAAAAGTTTAAGTTGCAACTATATACAAAATGGGGCCTGTTTCCTTACCAACAGTCTGAAAATAAACTCCCGAAACCACACTCCTTCCGCAGGGTTGCTTCAACCTCTTCCGTTTCCTGGGGCTCCATACACATGGCATGAGGCCTCTCCAGGCTCCCCAGCCAAAGCTAAAGCCACACGCCTGCCTCACTGGCCTCATTCCCTTACCCTCCCCCCAGTCAAAGTAAAACAAAACTGAAATGGCATCAAGAAAACATTCTTTTAAAATACTGTGTATGTGTGCATGGACACACACACACTTGCACACACACATGTGCTCTGAGCAGGAGAGCGAAGTGAAGGTTTGGAAGCCAATCCTGTGACACTGGGAAAGAGCTTGGGCAGGTGGCCGGGGCACATAGCTCCCAGAGGCCATAGAGGAGCCCTGGCTTGTTCAGCCAATGCTGCCCACATGGCCTGTTGGCTTGGCACATTCCTGCATGCCATCATGTACAACACCAAGACGCTGACCTCAGAGCTGGTCTCTGCTGAGCTCCTAAAGTTCCCCCGCTACACCTGCAGAAATAGGCAGGATGGCTCAGCTTCTTGCCCAGACAGCCTGGGCCCAGAATCCCCTGGGCCTCCTACAGCCCTGAGTCATAGACATTAATGTCTTGACTCAGTGAGTCGTAGGTGAAGACCCAATAACCAAAGTTGTAACACTGCCTGGCCCAGGGCCCAGCCAGGCCCTTGCACCCACCTAGAAGGGAGGGGTTAGAAGATAACGTGGTCACAGCCTCAGCCCAGTCTGAGAGAGGGACAGAGGGTAGACCGGCAGTGGCTCACAGCTGAGCTATACTGCTGTGACCAGGATCTATTCCAGTTTCATCCCGTTGGGGTTGGAGAGCAGAAATGGAAGATCAGCTCAGAGAGCTGGAAGGGGGCAACGGCTACAGGGGTGGGGCAAATGGCCCAGGTCAGTGTCACCACCTCTGCATGTCCCTAAAGTGCTTGTGAGATGGTGGGGAGGGTGTCACTGTCCCTCTCCCCTCTTTACGGAAGAGCAGTCTGAGGCATCAGATCTGGACGAGGCTGTGGCGTGAGAAGCACTGGGCAGGTGGCACTTACAACAGTCCCCTGCCGCATGGCTGGGCCCAGAGAGAAGGCTGAACTGAGTCCCAGAGAGAAGGCTCAATGACTGTCCCCACTGAGCAGCTGAGGGTCAGTTCTTCCCCATCCTCAGGGTCCTGGCCCTTGGAGGAAACTCAGCTTCCGCTGCAAGAAAATCCCTCCAGGACAACAAACCGTTAAAACCTCAGACTTCACAAGACCCAACCAGAATTGCAAAACATGACAAAGAGCCAAGATTACATTGCTTTTGTTTTAAGAAAAAAAACCAAAACAAAACAGAACACCACAGATCAAATTTTCTAACACCTCGGCTTCAAGATTGCACAGTTCACATTTCTTGATAATTTACAGGTGTCCACGGCGATGCTGCTGAGTTAGTGCTAGCTGGAGGAAGCAAGCTTGGCTCTGGAAAGGAGAGGCAGGGCCACACAGTGTCCCATCAGCCTGATCAGAGCCCTGGGAGTCACAGAGGGGCCAAGGTGGGGGCACGGGGGCAGGACTGTTGGCAGCAACCTCGCCAAGTCTTGGGACGCGGGTCTCAGTTTTTCCAGCTTTTCCAAGGATGGAGCAGTTTGATCTAAGGGGAAAATTTTCCCGAAGCCCCAGGTGGGTGGAGGAAGCAGGAGGAGGTGGAATCTTCTCACCCTGGAAGATCGGGCTCCAGAGCATCAAGGACGCAGCCCAGAGTTTCCGAGACCTCAACTGGGCCAGTGCCCGATAATCAGCGGCACAAGTTCTGGGACCCGGAGAGCTCTGGTCGGCTCCAGGCCACTTCCCTGGCTGGTTTGGCCACATCGACCTCCAGATGTGGGACAGAGTTGGGGGCAGAGCAGTCCTGGAAGAGCTGAAGAGCTAAGCAGGGTGGCAGACAAAAGCCACCCTACTCCTGGTCCCAGGGCCTGCATCACGCGGCCATCAAGAACTGGATGGCTGTCCTTGTCACGGCCCCTCCATGTGGGACAAGAAAGCTCGTGAGGACAGGCCTGAGGCCAAGCAGTCCCGCTCACTTCCTCTGGACCTGGACACTGGCATACTCCGAGAAGGATGGCTCAGGCTTGGGGGTTGACGGCTTGGGCACCCGGTTGAGGTGGACCATGTCCAGATCGGCATAGGTGAGGGTGTCCTCTGGCCGGAGTGGTGGCGGGCCGGTCTGAATGCTGGCGTACTCTGTGTGGTTGTTGGACTCTGAGGCCCGGGGAGCAGGCTTCTTCTCCTTGGGCAGATTCAAATCTGCATATGTGATGTCGTTGATGTCATTTGTGTCCTGGATCTAAAGGAGATGAAGAGAAAGCCATTCTGGAATCCTCCATCTGCTCACCCATCAACTGGGTACCAAGTCGGGTGGGTGCAGGCCCCATGGGCTCAGCCCAATTAGGCTCCTTCTCTTGTGAAAGTTACCTGGCGCCAGCCCTACGTCCCCGATGGGCCTCTGTGAACTGCTAGTGTGCTCACCTCACAGCCTGCATCAGCAGCACCTCTCATCAGGCACAATTTTCATCTCCCCTTTCCCACATCGCTCTGTCCAGTCTGCCCTCCTTTCTCCTCGTAATGAATTCTAGTGCACCATCTGTATCTCAGTCCACACATCACTCCATCCTAAAGATGCTTCCCTGCCCTTCCTACCCTCCCTGCCACTGGCCGGCCTCAGGGCCAGGCCTCTTCCTCACAGCACCCACTGCCAGGGACAGTATCTGCTGTGGGGCCTGAGCAGGTGTGGTCTGATAGGGGGTGAGGGCACTCATTCACTCATGCTTTTATTCAACAGATATTCAGTGGTCATTTGTTATGATACAGACATCAAGCCTAGCAAGGAAGTGCCACTCTTATTGAAGGGATGAAAAGATGGGTGGTTGGCTAATGGAATGGAATGGAATGGATGGATGGATGGATGGATGGATGGACGGACGGATGGATGCATGAATGACTGGGTGGATGAATTGGAGGTAAAGGTTCTGGAATCAGAAGGTCTGGGTTTGAATCCTGGTTCTGCCTTTTCTATGCGAAGGATTTTGGGCAATTCATTTAATCTCTCTGGGCCTCGGTTTCCTCATCTATAAAATAAGGAAAATTATAGTTTCCATCACTAGGGCTGCTATGAGGATCAAGTGAAACCACCCAGGTAAACATTTAGAACAGAACCTGGCATGTAGTAACTCCTTTTCTTTTCTTTCTTTTTTTTCCGGGGGGGTTGAAGTAGGGCCTCAGTATGTACCCCAGGCTGGCCTCAAACTCACAGTGATCCTCTTCGCCTGGCCTCCCGAGTGCTAGGAATACAGCCACACGCCACCACGCCCGGCGACATTTTCAATAAAGGCTCTCAGTCATCATCAACCACATGCCAAGCCTGAACCCTTCCCACACGCTCTGCTCCCCTACACTTGGCCTCTGTGCCTAGAAGGGGAGCAAGGGCCACCCCTGCTCCTACCTCCACCTCTCACTGCGCAGGGCAGCAGGAGCTCATCCCGGCACTCAGGACTCACCAGTCCTCCCCACCCCACCCAGGTCATTTCACTCAGGCCTCTGCACAACCTTGCCTGGAGGAATTATTAAGCCTATTTTACAGGTGATGAACTCAGACCTACGGAGGCTCTGTTATTCAGTCAAAGTCACCCAGCTGGAAAAGAACCAAGGTCTGCTGGACCCTAGAGTTGTGGTCTTCCCACACCATGGCTCCAAGGCCCCAAGCCACAGATGCTCATGCACGGCTGTCCAGAAGTCTACGTGGACACTGCAGGAGTCTCGCCTGTTCCTGGGAACTGAGGCACAGTCCTGCCGCCCAGCACAAGCTGAGTCATGACTGTTCTGCTCCTGCTCTTAGTGAGAGCTTGGTAATCTTTGAATATGGATTTCTGTAGGTTTCTGTGCCCAAGTCGTCACCACCCTCACTCCTTCTCCAGAAGAAAGCCCCAAAGTGAAGGGGGGGAATATTCCCCTCTGGCCTGAATGGAAAGTGTTTTGTATTCGCTAATTACGACCCAAGCCTTTGCCCAGGGCTGCAGCAGGTCAGGATGACAGGCTGAGGTGTCTGGCCTACAAACACCACCCCACCTCCCTCTTGTAGCCTGGCCCTTCACAGATTATGTCTAAAACGATGCCAACTGCCTGGGAATGTCAAGGACAGCTGGCACTCTCTTGGCCCAGGTCAGAGCAGGGCCTGTCTCATTACCAGGCGTTGAGAAGCCCTGTGCCTCTGAGGTCTGACAGCGTCAGCTGGTGACAGGCAGGGCTCTGTTTCTCAGAAACAGGTCAGCTATGTTGCCTATGAAGTCTCCTCTGCAATGTTGAGGAGAAATTGATGGGCCAAGTGAGGGCGCCTGGGTGAGAGGTAATTAATGACACAAGGTCTTTCCATCAGCAGAAGCAAGAGAGGCTCTGGCATGTCCTGCTGTGCAACTCTTCTAGGGAGCAGTGGCTGCAAAGAGAAAGCGGGGATGAGCTGGACAGTGCACTCCTGATAGAGAAACTGGCTTGAGCAAGTGCCAGGAGGCAGAAGGAGCGAGTCACCCTCGGAGAGGCCGAAGGGGACTTATGGGACACATGAAGAATGGCGCCCTCTGGATTTGTGCAATGAATGAGTAGCAACGAACCAAGGAGGCTGCACCAGAGCCTCTTGGCTGGAGCAGAAAGAAGGAATCAGCACAGGACAGGGTGAAAACTAACAGTGTATGGATTTTCCACCCTCCCATCTCCCTCCCTGGGGATAGAGTCTTAATTTAGAACCGGATCTCCAACTCTGGTTGCTGCAGGGAAATCACACCCTGAGTTTCCCAGGCAGGCCAGCTCACCAAGGACTGTACCTGGGTGATTTCTCTGGCATTCTTCTCGGGCTCATGCAACCTAAAAAGGAAAGAGACACAGATAAAAATACCTGCACTATCTCAAGTGCTCATGCAAATCGATAAGAATAACATTTAGGTTCCACTTCCCATATGGGGAGAGGATTCGGATGAGCGATTCACAACAAACACAACTGCTTATCAAATGTTTGGACAAGGGGACCCATCGCACTAACAAGGATTTTTCTTAACAATGCACTGTTTTATTGTTGTCTTTTTTTTTTTCTTTTTTTAAAGCTGTGTTGGCCAGGAACTTTAAAAATGGTAAAGGTCCAAGAAGGTGGTCTGAGAAGGGGATGGTACAATGACTGGTGTTTCCTTAACACTACTGTTGGGAGACACAAGCCAGGGAGCAGCTGACACAATCAAAGAGAATATTCGATTCAAAACCACACATTGTTGTGAATTCAATATAGAAAATGCTTTCAGAAGCTGAGCATGCTGGTGCACACCCCAGCCTGGGCAACTTAGTGAGACACTCCCTCAAAATAAAAAAGAGGTAGGGATGTAGCTCAGAGGAAAGGCCCTGGGTTCAATCCTCAGGACTGCAGAACAAACAAAAGAAAACAATAAATCTTTGTGTAGCAGACAGGTGGCCTGAGCAGGATGGGGAAGGGGGAGGTTTCAACCTTGAGTCTCTGCCAACTGGGACCAGTTTAGGAAATCAGGATAAACCTATAGATTAAGACTTCAAAGGTTTACTAGGGTTTTGCTTTTTTTTTTTTTTTTAAGTTACAAATGATTACACTGAGATGATAAGTGAAAAGGCAAGTCCCAATTCTCCGTGGGATAATCTCGATGATGAGAAATGTGCGGTAAAACTGGAAGCAAAGTGCTAACAGCAACAGTCTTTGTGGGGGTATTTTTCTTCGTTTTAGTTTCCATATTTTCCAAATGTTCTATATTATAAATATCTATGTATTACTGTTTAAAAAAAGAAAAGAGAAAGACCAAGACGTCGCAGTTAATCAAAAAAGCTGTTGAAGCCCTTGTTTCTGTAATTGGAGGCTGGGGCATGGCTGGCTGGAGGGTCAAGGTGTTGAGCCAAGCAGAATCACCTGTTGGGCAAGAGCTGGGTAAATTCCCAACCCAGTGACTCTGGGGACGCCAGGCTGGGGAACGTGAGCACTGAGCCATGGGGCCTGGCAGCCGGCTTATCAGTGGAACTGGCTTGAGGGCTTGGCTCGGAAGGCAGTTCTGGGGCACGGCAAACCCCACACGGCCACAGACGCAGCCCTCCAGGACTGGGGACAGGCTGGTAGGTGAGGGTGTAGATCTGCCCTGCTCCACTGGCTTCCAGGTTTCTGCAGCTCCTCATGCCCCTCTGGGTCCAGTCTCCATGGCCCCCTGCTCAGAAGCGCCGTGTGTCCTGGTGTGCGGGCACTGGGCTTGCCCCTTCGCCTGCCCTCACTGAGTCACTCACCCACCCACCTGCTGTTTCAGTACCACAAGCTTTGGCAACAGCTTTGAATGACCCCTTGGCCACTTTTTCTTAGTTAACCTTCATGCATCCTTCAAGACTGAACTACGCTGTGGGCTCCTTGGGAAGGCTTCATCCACAGCGCTGGACAGGCCAGCTGCCCTCTGTGGCAAGCGCGAAGCTCCTAGCCCATCTTCAACTCTGCTTTCTATCACGGTCTTCCCACTTGCCTCCACACCCGTGCAGACACCTGACAAGTGACCCGGAATGAATGCTGGCCAAACTGCCCCAGAGCCTTTGCACACGCAGCCCTCCTGCCCCTTTTCTACAGAAAGCCTTCCCTCAACCCTCAAACTCTACTGTAAGAGTACCGAGTTCTCTTTTAGAGCTCGCTTTCAGACTAACCAATTATCCACTTTTTCCTGCCCATCTGTCCACAGATCTTTCCACTTCAGTGAATGGCATCGTGACTGCTCACCCTGAGCTCAGGCTAACGAGGGAATCACCCTGATTCTTCTCTCTTCCTTCTTGCCTGAGGTCTAATGCACTGCACGGCTGGTTGGCTCCATCCCCCAAATCCATACATCAAATACAGCCACCCCTTCATCTGCTGCATCCCAGCTTCCTGAGGGGCCCCCTCCCTCTTTCCTGCATCTATTCTCCACATTTAAAATGCACGGATGATGTCATATTATTTTTCTGCTTGGAACACCCCCCACATACACACACGACATCGGTAGTGAAATCCATCTCCTGCCCTAAGCAGCAAGGAAGGCTCTGCCACCCACTGCTCTGGATTCCCACCTCCCTCCTCCTCTCTCCATCTCTGCTCTAGCTACGCGGGCCTCCTGCCCCCTCTCTGCTCCTGTCCAAGCGTTCCTGCCCCAGGGCCTTGGCACTGGCTGCTTTCTGTCTGCTCTATTCTCGCCCCAGATAGCTCCACGCCAGAGCTGCTCATCCTTAGCGTCACCTCAGAGACCTTCCCTGATGGCCCCCACACTGCACCCTCTGCTCCACTCCTTCCCTGCCCTTCCTTATCTCGTAAGTCCTGCAGCACATTTTTTACTAAGCCTCTGGTGTGTGAGAGCTAATCGGCCTCCCGAGGGGCAGCAAGTTCTGTGTCAGGAGGGGTGAGGCCTGCTTTGTTCCTTTCTGAATCCCCAACACCTAGCACTGCGCGGGCACAAGCTCAGCATGACATAAAGATCTGCTGAGTGAATAAATGAGCTCTTCTCCTATCGTATCTCAAGTGGTAGAAGACCAGGCTTAGCAACTTCTCTGCTTCCCTCTCAACCTCCCAGCTCAAGCCTGGCACCAAACTGGGCTCAATCCAGATGGATAAACGAGAGAATCACGGAAGCCTAAGAATAAACGAAGTGCATGTCTGACCAGGGAACAAACGGCCGGTTAGATGAACCTCGGTGCCCCATTAAGGGGCAGAGCAGAGCTCTCTCCTGCCTGAGCTGGGGATGTGACAGGCGAGCTTGGGCCTGCACATTCCCAACCCAAGGACTCAGCCAGAGCAGGTGCCTCGCGCCTCATGGCCTGCAGCCTAAAGGGCCCTTTGAGCTCAAAGCAGTGATCTCCTCCTCGCACCCTCCCGGAGGGGGAAACATCTGATCCCAGCAAGCGGAGCCGGCTGCCTCGAATGGGAAACGGCCATCGCCGTGCGCCTGGCAGACAGCACTTTGGTTTAGAGAGAGATGAAAGGAACAAGTGATCTCATGGCTTCCTGGGCAGCACACAACGGCGAAATGAGAAATGGGCAGAAAACAGTCAGCTCCTCTGGGGAAGAAGGAAAGCAGCAGGGGGGAAGTGGAGCCAGGATGGGAAGTACTACGTCAATGGGAAGTCGCTGCTGCGGTCCAGTCCCAGCACTCCAACTGTGGGCCCTGGGCACGAATGTCCCGCGATTTCTCTACGCCTCGGCGGCCTCAACCATATGATCCAAGTTCCCTAAGTGTGGCTCAGGACAGCAGCACACGCAACCTAAGAACCCGCTGGAAATACACATTCTGAGTCAGGGAAGGCAGATGCAGCCTGTGGGATTCTGCTACATGCTCCAGTGTAGGCCGCACAGTCCTATGACAGATCGTAATAAGTTATGAGGGTTTTGAAAAAATAGAAACCACAAACAGGATCATATGTGTGAAGGGCCAGGTCAGTGAGCAGGGTAAGTGCTCAATAAATGGCAGCTGCAACTGCTCTGTGATTATCGTCACTGATACCGACACTGCCCTTCTCTTCCAGAACTTCACTCTGCAGGACAAATAAAGACTAAGTAAAGCAACAGAACAAAACAGGAGAGAGAGGAGGAGGAGGTTTGGGGGATTCAGAGAGGGCAGGACTCAGCGCAGCTGTGGTGAGGGATGGCGTTCATCTCTTAGTTCACTGGCTTCTTAACAAACCTCTGGAGCCCCCACCTCATTCCAGGGATGGTGCCACGTGAGGAGCTATTAGCCGTGAGCATGACGAACACAGTCAGTCCCGGCCCCCAAAGACAATGATACGAAATGAGGACAGATGAAGACACCTCGAGCACACCAGCGTGGGTTCACAGGAAGCCATGTCCTTGCTGACGCCGAACGAAGAGCAGGAGGTGACCAGGTGAAAGGACACAACTCTAGGGTCTGTGGCTTTCAGTCTGCTATGCCTGCTGCCCTGCAGCTGTGGGAACCCCAGGTGGTACATGTGGGGGACATATCCCAGGAGAGAGGCCAGTGTGCAGGGGCTAGGAAAGCAAAGGTAGGGCCCCAAGTGTGGCAGGAGGGGTCCGGGATGGCTAAAGTGAGGTCTGGGGATGCATGGGAGCGAAAGTGTTCAAGACAGCAGGGGCCAGAGGATTTCAACACAAGGGCCATGGGGTGTGTGTGGTCACTGAAGATTTTCCAGAAAAGAACAGAGAGAAGCCTTTCCCTTGGAAAAGAGGGTAACAAGTATGTGAGTATCAAAGATAAAGGGTCACAGGGACAGCATTCCCTGGAGAAAGTGAGGGTGCTGCTTGTTTGGGAAGGAGGAGGCTGGAGGTTGGGCTGGGTTCGGTCAGGAAACTGTCTATGGAGGGCTTTGAGCAGGACGCAGGCTTTATCTCAAGGGCACTGGGGACTTTGCTGCTGGGAAGGAGAGGGTCATGCGAAGCTTCCGGAGCCCCACTGGGCAGGTGAGATGGTCCCGTTCTGTGTAACTGCAGTGCCCACTTATTTCCTTATCACCTGTACCACCCCCAACACGGGACATGCCCCCCCCCTCTCAGCCTTGGTGTTGGCTTTGATTCTCCATTCAGTCCATCAGCAAGTGCCTTCAAAATACATCTAGAATGTGACCCTTTCTCAGCCCACCCATCACCCTTGTCCAGGGCCCCACCATCTGCTTGGACCTCACCAGCCTCTTAGCCTTCACCAACACTTCCTACACACAAGTGTCCCCTTGAGGTTGGGATGACACTTTTAAAACAAAAGACTGCTCACTCCTTTCTATGGTTCATCCTTCCCTGGGGAGCAAAAATCCTTCGAACAGCCCCAGGCCCTAGACCAAGGCCTCCACTCCAGACCCCCAGTTTCTGCTCTGCAACTCTGAAATCCAGAAAGTCTAAAGATTTGTACAACTCATTTGGTGGCAATAGCTAGCCTGAACTAACCCGAAGCTGTTTACAATTTTATTTATCACTGTTGGTGATGAACATCCATGTCCGTGTTTCTGTGCAGCCGCCTACATTCACTGGATAAACTTCGCGCCATCCCCACTCTGCTGGGGTGAACACTATGCATGAAGCCTTCCCCAAAGCTGAGAAAGTCTTACCAGAAGGTCTGCAACCCATCTGCCTCTCCCTCTGCCCCACCCACACTGCACCCCAGGGCCGTGGCCATGGCTGCTGTCTCCCCCAGCATGCTGCTCGTGGTCACAGCCCTACTCACACGAGCTCCCCAAGGCGACCCCACCTCTGCCTGAGGCAGCCCCTCCACGAGCCCCCATGCTCTATGTGCAGCAGTCGTCATCACCTGCTAGGACGTTCAGGAGCATTTTCCTTCCATGCTCACTGCCTGAGTCCCCGACCATGAAGGCCTGTGCTCAGCTACGTTCACTGCTGCATCCCCACACCCAGAACAGAGCTGCAGAGCAAGGCTCTGCAACACATCACAGAAAACACAAATCAACGGACCAATGTGCCCCCTGCGACACAATGCCATCACCCTGGGACAGTGGGGCACTCAAGGCAGCTTTTGCTACAAAGCACTGACATTTCACTTAAGCCTTCAGATGCCCAATGGCTGATGAAAAGCAGGACAAAGCTTGGCATCTCTGCCTTCACTGTGTATCTGTCTCCTTTATTACCTCAAACTTTGGGTCAGCTCCCTGCTCAGCTCCGCACTCAAGCATGTTAATCACTTAAAAAGAGTGTCCACAACAGGGTTTACTAGCTCTCAGTTTACCTAAACTATCTCATCCCCCTTCAAGACTGAGCACATAATAGTAGGACTAAGGTGTCTTCATGATTTACAGGGAATTCAAGCGCCAGCTTTTATAATATCCTTTTCCAGCCGCCCTCAAGTAATGCCTAGAAGTCTCTAGTCATTACCCTAAACCTGCAGAGCCTCGGCAAACAGACCAGCCCATGATGAAGCCCGAGCAGGAGCAATCACCTTGTGGGAACCAGACTGCCCCTTGCAACCCATAAGGACTTCCCCAGAGCCACCTCGGAGAAGCAGACCTGAGGTAATGATCAGTCAGACCCCAGGCCAGCACAGCACTCCCAGCTGTCCCTTTTCTCTGTTACAGGCCGGCCTGACCTTCTCCAACAGAACTGAGCACCTTTCAGCTCCTCACCACAAGCTGAAGTTCCTTCATTTTCTCTTTCTTCTCAAAGCTCGTGCCTATGGGTTCATGCTCTGGCTCAGGCTTCAATTCCCATTGTCACTGAGATACAGGTTCCTTTGCGTACGGCACCACCCTGAGCTCCTAACCAGGGTTTATCCACCACTTGGCACTACCCAGGCCATACTGTGCCCAGGTACTCAACAGTTATGGATAGACGGATGGACAAAAGGAAGGAAGGAGGGAGGGAGGGAAGGAAGGAAGGAAGGAAGGAAGGAAGGAAGGGGTGCACAATGTGGGTCTGGGGAGGACGAGTCAGTGGTACATGCAGGATGGCTGCAAGCACAGGAGGCTTAGGAGTTTCACCACTGTCCACACGGGATTAGCTAAGGGTC
The DNA here is from genome assembly GCA_004027595.1 of Dinomys branickii. NCBI lineage: Eukaryota > Metazoa > Chordata > Mammalia > Rodentia > Dinomyidae > Dinomys > Dinomys branickii. Next base: position 20,354 of record PVLD010001370.1, read on the forward strand.
TCTCTGTCTGTGGACAGCAGGTGAGCAATGTGTGCCCCTGGGCAGGGAAACCACTCATTTGCAGTAATGACTAGGAACAGGGCTGGTGCAAGCAGGTTACAAAGGAAACAAACAGGACCATCCACAGGCACATGAGTGGTGTGGTCTGGGGGCCGCCACACACCAAACAGTAACTGTGAAAGCACGCCCACCCAGTGACACACTCACCTTGTAGAAGAAGTGGACCCCTTGGCTGAAAAGGAAAGGAAACAAAAGCCAGTTATTTAACTAGAAACAGTTTTCTCATTTGCCAGGAATAAGGGGAAAAATTACCGAAATCCTATGCTGGGAACCACATGCCCACCAAAGTAGATGTTCTAGGCAGCCCATTATCTTCCACAGGAGGCCATGGGGAGTAAGCCAGGCCTTCCTGCCTCACTGCTGGGAGATGCTAATGGTTCTAGAAGCTAGGGAGGGACCAGATGCCCCCCTCTGTGGAACAACACAGCTGCGCTGTGACCCTAGGTGGGTCGCTTCCCCTTTCTGAGCTTCTGTAACTTGCAGGGTTGGTTTGGGCACCCGTTCATTTACATGTCGCAGTATCACTTTCCAAGAAGGAAAGCGGGCTTGTCTGCTTCAGAGGTTTGACACCTGTGACACAGGGCGCCCTACAGAGAAGCCTCTGGGGTTCAGCAGCCATCTGACTCCCATTTTGCTATAAAATTGTAATTAAAAAGCAGCACGCACTTCCAAATGTGCTCAGTGCCACGCTTTCACAGGCTGCAGGGCCCCACGGGGCAGGCACTCTGGCTGCCCATGAAGCAGGCTGGGCCCCAGCAGGGGCTCCACCCTGAGGTGCCAAGGCACAGTGGCTTTGGCATCTCATGGCTGAATGGAGTGCCAGGGGCCCAAGTGCTGGGACCTGAGATGTCTGAGAATTGAGTGACTGGACCACGAATGCCCCCCTATGACACCAGAGACTCCGGGGCTCCACAGGCTGACACAGCAGACAAGTGGGAGAGTTGAAATGGGGACATTCACTGCGGTACTGACAGGTAGAGGCCCAAGAGGGATGAGGGAGGACTCTTCATGGTGGAAGGATGGGATGCACAGTGGCTCTAACATAGTCCTTGCTTAGAGTTTGGGCCCTGCCGTCCAGCTGTGAGGCTCTGAGCAAGCCTTGTAACACACCCACGCCTGCCTCTTCAGCTGTAACATGGGCTGGAGACACCCCCCCAGGTCCGTGGTGAGGACCTCATTACTCCTGCACAGGCGCATGGCGACAGCTGACTGAGAGTGGTGTCACTGCCCCCCGAGCCTAGGTGGAGAGCTGGGCTCCACACAGACCCACGACTCAGGTCAGGGGTTCTCTACTGTGTCTGCAGCTCTTCAGGCCCCCTTTCCTCCTCAGTAACACAGGCCTGACCCCACAGCGGTGAGCTCACATGTGCCAGAGCCGGGTGGCGCCTAGGGCTGAGCCTCAGAAAGGAGGGCTGGGATCTCACTGAGGTCTGCTGCAAATGTTTGTCCCCTGGGTGGGCAGCACCCTGATTCCCAAATGAGGCCCTTTTCCTGCAAGGCTCCCCAGGGAGCCACTGGGCAGATGTGCAGAACCTCTCGCACGCTCCAGAGGCGGGACCTGACCTTCAGCACAGTCCTTCAGTCAGCCCAGAGGGGCAGGAACTGGAGCAGAGGGATGTGCGCCTGACACCCCAAATACCTGTCCAGGCTCAGCCAGGCGCCCAGCAGGGCACAGCAGCTTGCAGCAGCGCTTGTCACTACACGCTGTGGCTCATGTTTGGTCACAAGAGACATTTTTAACAGAAAAGCACAGAAACTGACCAAAAAGAAAATACCAGTGTTTCAATTTTATATAAAGGGGTGTGTTGGGTTCAGACATAAAATGTTATTTCTGTCGCTTGTAGTAAGAAAAGGTTTTGGAAATATCAGCTTAAAATCACCTCCAAGTATGGAAGGGAACATACACTGAGGTCCCCGGATGTGTCAGGGGCTCGCTTGGGCCTCATAATTATCCTTCAAGACAGGCATTGCTAATCCCATTTCACAGATGAGGAAGCAGGCACACGAAGGCCCAACTGGTTGTTTACAGTGTACAAGAGTTTGAACCCATGGTTTGCTTGACTTTAGAGTTAAAGGCTTATGCTGACAGCCTTTGGGGAAGGTGTCCTGGGTGGCACATTACAGGGGCCTTTCCAGGAGGAGGTCACATCACACCAACTGCAGGAGCTGACAGTCACTGAGTACTTGAGGGCCGGGCCTTCCCTGACCTTTCACACGCAGTGTCTATGCAGCCTGCAGCTCCATTCCTTGGAGGTAGGTGGGACTGTTAGTCCTTTCCCTGCCAGCGTCTTAGCCCGGCTGGGATATGGAAGAAGAAAGCAGAAGCCTGCCAGGCAGCTCCTGGAAAAGACTGCTCCTCCTTGAAGCCCATGTATCCAAGTCCTCTCTTCCCACCTCTCTGTCTCAGTAATGTTCCCAAGAAGACGTGAGGCACGGAGCAGTGACAGCCATTCTATAACCATGAGGGCAATGCCATGGTTGATGTTCCCCAATTCCATGGTCCAGCTGCTCACCAGTCCAGCACTGCTGCGTCTGGCCTTCTCACCAATGTAAGTCACTGCTGCCCAAGGCACCTAGTGGCCACCCCCTCTGGGAAGGACAACCCAGGACAAAGCTTAGGGAGGAAGCAGGGAGTCCACCCACCTTTTTTCTGTCTGATTCGGAGGAGGTAGAGGGTCGCCATCAGCAGGACTACCAGCAAGGCACACACCACACCCACCACAATAAAGATGTTCCAGTTCTCGGCACTTTTCTCTGCATGGAAGGAATGCTTCAAGTAGGTAGATTAAAAAGAGAAAAACAAAAGCCCACTGCTTCTTCCTACCACCATGCAGGTCATGGATGGAGAACATCTGGCTGGGCTTTCTCAGATGTCTCCAGCCACATGAGCACACAGAGTCTGCACACACTCGCCCAGGAGGGTCCTTCAGGAGTGGAACAAACACCATGCTGGGGGCCCGGAGGGAAAGTGGGTGCTTCTAGCAACTACAGAGGATGCCAGCTACAGGGTGAGGGCAGTGGCCTCCTTCCTGGAGAACAGAAACACTACTCATCTGGAGTGACCAGAACACCCACAACAGCAGCGCAGACCCATCTCAGATTCTCAGTCAGCAATTGCCTGTCAAACAAGGCAGAAGGGTCAGGGGACAAGACAGGAAAAACGTGGACATGCCATCTGGCTCGGGGTCACTGTAGATCTCAGGGGCTAACCAGCCATCTGTGCTCAGGACCTGGCCCACAACTAGGAGCTCTGTGTCAGGACACAAAAGAAGGACACTGCAGCTTAGGGACCCAGGGCACAGGCTGAAGGTCCTAAAGCACCATGGTTAGTCAGGTCAGGGCTCGAAGCCACACATGGGTTCAAATCTGTGCCTTAAGTAGACGCATGACTTGGGGCAGCTGAACTCTCTCCTCTGCCGGCTTCCTCTGCTGCTACTGAGGCCAACAATAATCTCTACCTCATTGGCTAACTCTCAGGCTACCTATATAACCAACTTACCCAACAGACTCTTCCATCCTTTCTAAAAGTGTCTGCTGAATGTCTACTGGGGCACTCTGAAGCTATGAGGCTGAACAAGACAATCACGGTCACTTCCAGCTGAGACTCAGAGCTGACAGATCCCTAAGTTCATGCTCAGCATAGCTATGAGCACACAGAGGCTTAGAGAGAGGCACTGACTTGTCTAAGGTCACAAACCAAGCTTATGAGGGAACCAGAGTAGAAGACCACACATCCTATGAAAACTGGGCATGAGCATAATCACAGGGGCACCATGACAGCCCTGAGGCTGGGTCTTTTGGAGCTTCCCTAAAGGACACAAAAAGAAATGGCCCCATTCTAATGAAGTCAAAGGTTCAGCTGTGCCAGGCAGTGAGGGCAGGGGATGGGACACTCCATGGTGGCATTGAAAGGCCACCAAGGTTCAGCTATTTTCACCAAAGAGCTCTCCATTGGTCACATATTGAAAGGGGCTGAGAAATGCTGCCTGGACACCCTGAACTGTGCTGGGAGTGGAAGTGGGACTTTTGTCCTTAACGACTACACCCATGGCCCTGAAATGCTCCTCAGGCGACTGTCCCACGAAACAGCTACATGTGGGTAAAATGTGTGCAAGGAAGTCCTGCAGCATCAGCTGTCCCTGAGCCCAGCTCCAAGCATCCCGAACACTCCTGCCCCAGCGGCAGACACATGCTATCAGCCAGGGCCACCAACCAGGTGAGTCTCAGGAGCGAGGGGAGGGGGCCACAGGAACAAGAATGTAGCAACTGTTCAAGGGGAAGGTAGCAGGCAGGACACCAGGACAGAATGGTCCTGCCCCCCTTCTTCCTTAATATCTATTTGGGTCAAAAACCCACTGAGATACATATCAGTCCTGTAAGTAGTGACTCTTGGAGTATGAGATTTTCAGGAGGGAAGCTGATGTTAAAGTTCTGCTTTATGTTTATAGACTTCAAACTTTTAAACATTTTTTTTTTTAAATTAAGGTTTAAAAATAGCTAGTCAGCTGGAGAGGTAGCCTCACCAGGGGTGGTATCCATGCCCTCCTTTTTCGGGGGGACAGAGACCTGCACGGTCAGGTTTCTGGTGACTGCTGGCTGCCCATCGTGCTCCACCCGGCAGGTGAACACTGTGTTCCCCCTGTGAGCCGATGCATTCACCAAGATCCAGCTTGTCCAGTCGTAGGTCCCATCCTTGTTCTCGGTGACATTCGAGGGCGTTTCTGTCCGCGACACATTTCCATTCTCCAACCAGGTCAGGTTGAGGGGTCTTTGGGGATAGAACGCCTTTACCTGGCAGGAGACGTTCACCTGGTTCTCTGTCATTGTGGGCTGCTGGGTGACCTCCACGGTGGGCCGAACTGAAACAGCACAGGCAGAAGCTCTGACCTTACGGCATGGACAGGTCACACAGAGCTAAGCTCCTACCAGGACAGCAAGGGCACCAGGCTAGGCATGCAGCGGGGGCTCAAACATTCAGGGTTTGCACTAAGCACAGCACCCAGCACATAGTGGGTGCTCAAGGACTAGTGGCTCCTAATAGGGCAATAATGAGTGAAATCAACAAGTGTGACCCCTGGCATGCAGCCAGAATGCAGTAACAAGAGCAGAGTAAATGTAGTCACTGCGTACACAGGGGCTCTGATCATAGGAGGTGCCTGGTAATTGGAGTTGCTGTTGGTAAACTAAAAGCAACTACCAGCACAGTGCTCATCACAGGGTAAGAATCCACATACACACAGTAGGTGGTCTGCTGGAAATGTGATTTCAGGCCATTCAGGCCCAGACACAAATGCCTGCAGGGAGGATCATGCTTGGTGGGCAGGAATGGGCTTGGGCTTGGGCTGGGGTCAGGGTCAGGGTCATCTACCTCGGATGCTGGCTGATAAGTTGGCAATCCCACGAAGGGCTCTCTGCAAGGTGGTATGTCCCACCTCACAGATGACCTGTGAGCGAACGTCCCCAGGGGCCAGCTCCACTCTGACTGTGCTAGAGATGCTGAAGGAGACGTTGTTTCCCATGGGATCCACGCTGGTATTGAAGCCAGAGAGTTCATTCCCATTTTTGAACCACTTCAGTGTGATATTTCGGGGGGAGAAGCCAGAGGACTTGCAGGTGAAGCTCACTGTCTGTCCAGATGTGGACCTCGTCACAGGGCCCGACACCACAGGGGGAGAGGGCATGGCTACAAAGGAGCATTTATAGACAAGAAACATGATTGCAGTGACCACCACTTATGGCAAGGGAGTGATGCTATAAGGAACTTTCCTAGACATTATTATGGGGGAGTGGGTGCTGGGCGTGGAGGCCAGGTCCTCCTGTACACTAAGCACTGCTACCACTGAGCCACATCCCCAGCCACAGACATCTGTGAATTCTCCTAAGAAGGCTGAGAGGGCAATATCCTTAGCCTCCATTCCCATCTTGGGAGTAGCACATCTGCCCCCCTAGGAAGTGAAGAAGGGGGGCTCAGGTGAACCCCAGGCCTGAGGTCAAAGTTCCTCTTTCTGTACCAGGAAGTGTCCAGCTATCTGGGCACAGAGAGGAAATTATTGTCAGGTCTAACACTCTGTATTAACTGTTTCCTGTCAGCCTCCCCTGAAAACCTTACCACGTAGAGAAAGGGAGGCATTTAGAGGTAAACACGGGGGACAAACGGCACTACGGCCGGCACCACCGCATACACCTGGCCCTGGCAGAGCACACCAGCGATGTGGTGGGTACGCCCTAGAGCTCCGTCTGCGGCGAGAGACAGCTGCATTTCTCCTTCCTGTTGGCAATGAGGGTGAAATGCGGCCCTGGAATCACTTTGCTTTGGACATACACGGGAGATGCTGCTGAAACACGAACACACACAGATCTGTATTTAACCGGGCTTTATTTCCATCTAAAGTTCTCCCTGCATCTTTCTTTCCACAAATATGCCAGTAGGTCTGACCTCCCATAAGCCCTGAATTTGAAAGGGAGAGGCTAAGAAGATGTTTTCCCGAATCTAGGAGCTTCTGTTGGGTCAGTCTGAGGTTGGAAACAGATCACCTGGTGCAGAGAAAGCCAAAGGTGGTTAAGTCTTCAGTTGCTAATTAATAATAAGAGATACAGACACAAGCCCACTGAGCGGGCAGCTCTCCCTGGGCCTAAGAGCACGCAAATGAGTGAAGCACGCAAATGCCCTGTATGGGTCCCAACAGGTGTCTACAAACTGCTAATTATTATCCAGAACCATCTATAAAAGTCACGTGGTGGCAAATGTCACACATATTTCCATTTGTAAATATTTAACTTACTCCTTTACATGCACCACACACAATAAGCTTGAGTGTGTCTCCCTTGAATAAGTGAGGTCACAGGACCCCAGCAGCCCACAAGACCCTAAAGGGATGGAGGCTGCAGACCGCCCTTTGTATGGAGGGTTCCCCAGCTTTGGATTGAATGAACAGCTGATAGAAAATATATTTTAAAAACCTGTATCTGTGCTGAATATGAACAGGTTTTGTTGTCATCATTCCCTAAAGAGTACAGTATAACAACCACCTAACTAGCATGTGCACTGTACTGGGTATTGGGTGGGTAGGCACCCTAGAGATGGGAAAGGATAAAGTGTGTGGGAGGGTGCCCACGCGTTTCGGGCCAGTTCCACGCTACTTCATACAAAGGACTTGAGCAGCCTCGGGTTTGGGTACCCTTGGGGCCTGGGACTGACCCCCACAGATCTGAGGGCCAACTGCAGTCACCAGTTATGGAATTCTAGGAAGCTCGGCTCTGGCTGCCCTCTCTGTTACCACCAGTCCCATAACGGGGTCTGAGCGTGAGCCCTTTTATGGGACAAGACTCAGAGAAGGGTGTGGCTGGCCAAGGACGCACAGGGCGGGGACAGGAATAAAGATCTGAGCTCATCTCATCCCACAGAGCCTAATTTAACACCTGCTCTTTATCATCTCAGCCTCAGGGTCACCTTCTGTACAAAGTGAATGAAAACACCATGCTGGTACACTGAGGACAAACGTACAACAGTGCTGGCACATGGTAAGTGCTCAATAAATAACACTTATGATTGCTATTATTACTACCTTTTGAAAATATATTTTTTTATTCTCTAGGCAGCAAGAAGACACAACAAAAGAAGTATGGAAACACCAGGAAAGTCTCAGGCCTGTTCCTGCAGCTGCCATGGAAAACCTGAATGAAAAAGAAACAGAAACCACCAAATTCTGATTCTCTCCCTGTTTTCATAACAATGCTATCAAAATGAGGTTGGTAAAGGGGCTTCCAAAACATGGCAAGATCCAGGCACTTCCTGCAGAGCAGGAAGCTCTGGGAACGGAGGGAGGATAAATTCCTCAGTTGACATTTCGGGTCAGTTGAGTCCATCACAGAGAGTTCTGTGCCGAACAGCAAGGATTTGTGAGGCTCCAGCGCCTGTCCAGACATGCACGTGTGCAAGAGGGCAGGTCCCACACTGAGGCTGGGGTCCAAGCGCTCTCTGTCTGGGATGGCCCTCAGGGGCCATAGGACTGGGCTCTAAGAGATGTCCCTGCCCTGCCATATGGGCCCCTGGTTGCTGTGCCCAGTCTGTGCTAACCCAAAGCATCTCACACCCCAGCTCCATGGGGAACAAAGCTCAACTCTTCCTCTGTGACCTCAGGAATCAGCAGACTGAGCTGGGCCTAAGCCGCCTGCTAGCTGTGATTCCTAACATGCAGGACACAGTATGTGGGTCTGTGATATCCACTGAGTTAGGATGAAGCCACCTTCCCTGCCCATGTCCAGGAGTTGTGAGGAGACCTGACTGCTACCACATCCAGGAGGGAAAACAGGCAATACCCACATGCATTAAAGACCTTCACCCTCTGACCTCGCAGCCTCTTCTGGGGGTCTCCCTCTGGTGCAGCACGAAGAATGTCCAAATCATCACTACAGTGCTGCTGTAACAGCACACGGTTCCTATCAACCTGAACATTCACCTAGAGAAGACTGTCAAATGCATCATGATAGCTGCAGAGGAGCATGATGCGGCTGTTAAACAATGCAGCAGCTCTCTATGTAACCATATGAATCTCAGGAAGGAATGACCTATATGCAGGGTTTTAGTTTGAAGGAAGCTTTCCAATCACTAACCAGCTTCAGGCTCTGAAAGTCTGCGGCCAGCTGAACCTTTCAGAAACCAATGAAGAGCAGGAATGCTGGCTCCTGCTCAGTGGTGCAGGTCAAGGAGCTTTTATTCAGTGCCTACTGTATATCTGGCTCCTCTGTGGAGAAAATACCTAACATTGGGCCAGCAAGAGGCCTGGCCTGCAATAGGATCTGTGTTCTGGTCCCTACTTGGGGACTAGGCCACATCTGGGCCTCAGGCTCCCGTCTATAAATAGTGGTTGGGGTGAATGGTTTAAAGGTCTTTGTTGCTGACAATTCTCTGACCAGGCATTAGAAAGGGGACCCCGGGCCTTTGGAAGGAAACCAAAGGTGAGCATTTTTGCTGCCTCAACCAGGGAGCCCCTACATTACCCACTTCAACTTGAACATCATCCCCTCCTCTGAGTAGGGGACCCACAGCCATTAGCGCCTAGAACAGCCAGTGCCTAATACCTAGGGTTTCACAGGAAAACCCAGGGCTAAGGGCCAACCTCTCCGCTCCAGAACACCAGATTCTACAGCAAGCCTGAACCTATCAGGGTCTTCCCACAGAGCTGTTTCTTCAGGGGAAACAAGGAAAATACATCATGCCCCCTTCCTTCCCCGGACAGACTGGGCCTCACAGAAGAACATCAGCTTGGTGGGTAAGAGCTTCGGCCAGGTGGCTCTGCTATTTCCATGGTGCCCTCAACAGAATCTGCACAGTATGCTTAGTGCTGTGGCATAGACGGCTCATGCACCAGGGAAAGCACCCTTTTAGGCAGCAGGTGAGGCCTGGCCCTGTGACTCGGTAGGTCACTCGAAGGCCTGGGAACAGCAGAAAGGCAAGGTACATGAGGGGCAGGAGGCCCCGTTTATGAGCCACGGAGCTGAAGCAAGTAGCGTGGCCTCTGCAGACTCAGTTTCCCCAACTTGCAGAAGAAGTGACACCAGATCATGAACGTGAGCACCTAGCACCTGACCTGCTTCTTAGCTGGTGCTCACACGATGGGGAGTGCGACTCCTGACCTACTGTCACACTGAGGGCTGAGGGAGGCCCAAGCTGTACTCACCACGCACAGACAACTCGGTGCCTTCTCCAGACCGAATCTCCTTGTCCTCAGCGGATGTTTTCCGGAACTTCACACAGTAGTAGGTGCCGGCATCTGCTGGGGTGACGTTACTGATGCGGATGGTAAAGTCCATGTTGTTTCTCTGTGTGGTGTCCGACACATTTGTGACTCGGGAGAAATGTTTTTTGAAGTCGTAGATTAACTCCCGGCCTTGTCCTTCCCCCTTGTACCACAGGATGGGCCCCACGGGCAGCAAGGAGGTCACAGTGCAGTTCAGAGTGGCCTTCTCTCCAGCAGAGACCAACACTGACTTCATAGGCTGAATCACTTTCAGATTCTCCTCTCCAGCTACTCCTGGAGGGAAACACAGAGCAGTTACTATTCATCCCGATGGGCCCTGGGTGTGTCTATCCAGTTTCCCTGAGTGCATGGCCCTGGAGTTCAGCATACTACATGTATCATCACGTTTAACCCTCCCCTGGTCCTGCGCCTCAAGACTCTAATATCAGAGTGGAACCAGAAGCACAGAGCTCAGTCAACACGGGAGAGTGGGAATCTGCCTGCTGAGCCCTCTGTGGAGGAATGGTGTCTGACCGGGGCCCTGGAATTCAAATCTGTACTTGCCAAGCAGAAGGGAGCCTGGTGTTCCAGGCTCTAATAGAGGGGCTGGCCTAAGCAGGGGGAGGAGGCCTCCTGGGACAAGTGGGGCTCTACAAGTTTATAGTTTTGGTTTCTGGCCGCGACCAGAAAGCAGGTCCTGGGGAGGAAGCTGGACTCAACCACCTGATAGCAGTGGAGCAGGAGAGAGAATGTGGGCTTGAGTTGTGGTCGGTGGCATTCTGTGTCACCTGGGGTTGTCATGTAGCTGAGCGAGAAGACCCAGGTGCTCTTTTCACTGCCACGTGCTGCATGATGAAAGTAAGCTGCCCTTGGCTTGGCTTATGGCTCTCAGCCTTGGTTTCCTCATCTGTAAAATAGTTACTAGGAGCTCAGCCTGACGGATCTCTGGCAGGGCCAAATAACCCGGGGCTGGGATAGTGTCACAAAGTATCATCTGGTCCGGACTCAACAGACCTGGTTTGAAACCCGGTGTGGCCCTCACTCATGTGTGCCCCTAATTCACCCATCTGCTTCAGCTCTCAGTTTTCTTAGCCATGAGTTAGGTACAGCCCCTCCCACCCGCCTGTCTCGTTTGAAAAGAATGTTATACGGAGAAGTCCCACAATGCCTGGCTGAGCTGCTGTTGTCACGAAGTCAATAAACAAGAGGGGGCTGCCGCTTCCACTTCACTGCCATGGGCCCGTACTGACGTCCCTCGGGCCAGGCTTGGGCTGCACTGTGAGGACTCCAGGCCCAGGCAGCCAGCAGGAGCCCAGTGCTGAGCTGAAGTGAGGGGACACGAGGCAGTGAGCCTCATGGGCAAGAGAGGACACAGCCAGGAAGATGACCAGGTGAGATGAGGTGGCCATGAGCTGCGCTGCAGAGGCCCAGGGGCTGAGCGAGAACAGTGGCAGAGCAAGGCAGTCAGGGCCCCTGATTTTAAAACAGGGGAAGGTGAGGAGGTGAGGAGAATGAGATAAGTCATAAGGACCCCTGAGAAACACACACAGCCACCCCTCAGCATCTGTGGGGAATTAGTTCCAGGAACTCGCTTGGATTCCAAAGTTAAAGGATGCGCACATCCTGAGGGTGCTATGCTGAATAAAATAGCACAGTACTTGTATACAGCCTATGGACACACTCCTGTACGCTGTACATCATCTCTAGATTGCTTGTACAGCCGTGTGTCATCGAAAGATGGGGATGGAACAATATCATCACTGTGTGAACATTACAGTGCGATCACACAAACCGAGGTGGTGTAGCCACTCACACACCGAGCTATATGGTTCATCCTGTAGTGCATGGGGTCCGTTGTTAACCAGAATGAGGTATGTAGTACACAACTGTGACAATGAATGCAATGTAAATAGTTGTTATACCGGATTGTGCAGGGAATAATGATGACAACAGAAATCTGCCCTTGTTCGGTACAGACGCAACCGTCATAGGCCTAACTACATTTCTCATCTGTGGTCGGTCAAACATGAGGATGTGGAACCCGAGGATATGACAGACAGCTGCACACACTCAGGGAGCACAGGCACCAAGAGGCAAGACGGAGAGGGACATCCGGTAGGAGCAGAGGAGCTTAAGGAAGACAGGCAAGAGTGGTGCTGGACACACCGTGGGACAGATGGTCCAGGTCCTCTCCTGGGCTGCGCACTGACTCTTAGTGTGACCTTGTCCAGTAGAGAAGGCTGGAGCAGATTCCCTTAGCAGCCCCTCCTGCTCCGGCTGGCAGGAAAGACCCTGTGAGTTTGACCACCAGCCCCGGCGTAGCACCACGCTGCTGGTAGAAGAGTGCTCATGAGAAGGGAAGCTCACGTACTCCTCTGCCTTCATGGGGAGAGCCCAGGGCCTTCATGCAGGCCTGGCACCACCTGTCCCTTGTCCTGCCTCTCTCTCCCTCTCCGCCACAGGGCTCACACAAGGCCCAGTTCTTATGGCAGGGTGAGCAGTCTCCACATGCCAACCTGAGCACAGCCTGATTCTCACAGTACGAGGAAGATATCAGAGCCAGAGAGGTCAGGGAAGGGACTCAGCCAGTACCAGCCAGCCTGGGGAGGTAGAGCTGGTGGCCAGGAGAGCAAGGGCACACAGAGGTACAGGCTGGCCTGGGGCCCACCGAGTCAAGAAGCCGCCCAGGAACCTCCCCGGCACTGTTGTCAGTTGCCAAGAGCACCAAGCCAGGGCATCCCCACGTGTAGCTGGTCAAACCGGAAATGCCGCCTGGCGGAGCACAGGCCCTGCACAGCAGACAAGAACAGGTGCCTGCCCCTCAGTTTAGCACCTCCTCTCTGGCCCCTGTTCCTTCATCCACAAAGCAGAGTTTCTGCATCCACCACCACCCCTGTTAAGTCCTGAGGGCCAGGAGAGATCTACACAGAAGCACCTGCTGTGTACACGCTGGTTAAATGCTAGCACTTATCCCTGTTACTATCACATGGCTGTATTATCGATACATTTGGTTTTCTCAGGACTGTTATCTCCCCCACTAGGATGCTGGGTCCACAAGGGACCATTTCCAGCCTCCTGCCTAGAGCAGTGTCTGTGGGTCCTCAACAAACATATGCTGCGTGAACACAGGGATGAGTGGTGGAAGGAGAGGTTTTATTTGCGGGGTGACCCTGGCAAATTCCATTTCCAAGTCTCTTCCCTCATCTGTTCAATGAAGCTAACACTGGCCTATCCTGGAGCCGGTTATTATTACCCTTATCAATAACGGCGGCAGCTATGAGTCAGCAATGGGGCAAGAGCTCCCCACTCAGGAGTGGCTGTGGATTCAGTGTGCCACAAGCTGGAGCAGGGCTATTCTGGTGGTGCAGCCGGAGGCCTGTAATCACACCCCAGGCAGGCGACAATAAAATCTGCACTTGGATAGGACTGGCTCCCCCCCTACTTTTTTTTTCTAGCTCCTCTTGAGTTCTCTCCACCAACTACAGCCAGATTTAGGCATCTTAATTAATTAGCTAGTGTTTATAAAGCGTTTGAAGAATTTTAAAAGTGCGACGTAAGCGCCAAATATTATTTTAATCTGGGTATGTGTGTGTTTTTTCCAGCAGAGAGCTTTTTATTTATTTTTTTTTCTTTGCTTGCTGTCTTTTCTTTTTCTCTGCAGGTTCTGTTCTGGGAACTGGGCTTGTTAAAAATTGGCTCCCGCGGTCTGAACCGGGGGTCACCATGCTTGCACAGCTGATGAAACCATTTCCTGTTCTCTCTGGCCCTGCTGGAAGGGCGTCACCTGCTCAGGGGCCTGAACCCTCCCAGAGGAGAGGGTGGCTGGGATGGTGCTGCCTTGTCCTGCTGGTGGGAGGGGAAGCTGGGCCACGATGGCCAGAACTTGCACTGGGCTGTCTCCCAAGGATACACCCCTAGATATGGAGGGGGTCTCCACCATAAAGGTCTCCAAAAGTTGGAAGACAATCTATACGTCCAGTGACCAGGATGCTAAGTAAGTGACAGCTTGTCTCCTACACGGACTTACAGGCAGCCATAAAAAACCATTACTACGAACACCATAGTAATATGGACATTTTTCACGCTGTAATTTTAAATAACATGGTGGTTGTGCAAATAAAATCTGTTTCCTTGCAAAGTGTTTAAAGGAAACAAAAATGTATAAAAACAAAATAATAATTTCATATAATACTATCAAAGATAGCTGCAATCAACATTTTGATGTGTTATAGTTAAAATACCAGTGAATAAAAACAATGTAAAATCATACCTTTGGATAACTAAGGACACACGCAAACATTTTACTTCATTCATTGAAGGGTTCTCCTAGACATGAAACATATCCCCATACCCAAGGAAGGGAGATGGGTTGATCCCATTGTGAATCCATCTGATAGCCAAATCCACAGTCATAAAAGTGATGGTGAAAAGCACAGCAGGCGTCCTTGGCAAAGTCAGAGGTGGTTACTCAGCGATAGATTCCCTTTGACCCCAGACTTCTAGTTTGGGGGGGATGTTAAAGATTAGTAGTGATCACTTTTAAGTGGCGGATTTACATGGGAGTTTTTGCTTTTATGTTTTCTTTTTGCATTACTTGTGCAAGAGAAGAAATGAAAGAAAACCTGTACCTTCAATATGATTGGGACTTTGTAAGATAAAATAAAACTATTTATGGACAACTGCACGGTACCACCCAAAGCTATGAAATGCAACTCTTTGGATCATGAATCTAAACTCTCTCTCTCTTTAGGTCTTTCTCGTATTTTCTAAACTAGATGAACACTAAAGAACACATATAGTATCTTGGGCTAGGGATAACTCAGTGGTAGAGCATTTGCCTAGCATGCACAAGGCCCTCGTTGGGCTGCCAGTAGCATGAAAACAGACACACACACACACACACACACACACACACACACACACACACTACATACCGTATCTCATTGTATTATTATTATTTTTTTAATCTTGTTGAGACGGGGGTCTCACTATGCAGTTCAGGCTGGCCTTGAACTCACTTTGTAGCCCAGGCTGGTCTCGAACTTGCAATGATCCTCCTGCCTCAGCCTCCCGAGTGCTGGGATTACAGGCGTGTGCCACCATGCCCAGCTCTCACTGTATTTAAAGACATCTATATATGCAACTGCATATTACATATGTTTATTGTTTGAATGAATCACCCCTTAGGGATTTTTGTTTCATTTGTTTACCTGCTTGTTTTTGCTTTTCTTTTTCTTTTTCTTTTTACAATACTAGGAACTGAACCCAGGGCCTTGTGCCTGCTAGACAAGTGCTCTACCACTGGGGAACAGTTCCTTTTTTTCTGAAACTTCATTTTGAGACAGGCAAGTTACTCAACTGCCCAGGCTGGCCTCGAATTTTCCTCCTGCCCCAGCCGCCTGAGTGCTGGGATTAGAGGTGTGCCCATTCTGTTTACTGCTATTTTCCCAGCTCCTAATAACTGTGCTTCATACAGAAGACATGTTCATGAACTTTGCTAACAGACTGAGCAACTGCACATCTAGAGAAAGAAATCTAAGAAGACAAATGCAACCATGCCGCAGTGTGTTACACCTGGGAAATAAGAGCAGAGGTGGGATGGAAATGGGCGCATTTTCTTGTTACTTTATAGTAAATAATATATGGAATATATTAAAGTATTTTCATTGGCAGTAAACATTTTGGAAAAAAATGTAAGTAATGAAGCAGAATACATTAATAAGTGTCTTAAGGGGGAAGTAACTGCCAAATGTTTGCTCTGAGAGGAACGTGGGATCCCCAGCACATGGTGGCCCACAGCACAGGGGTGGTCAGTGATGCGTTATGGGATGCCCCTGTGTGCCAGACTCTGCACTAAGGGCTATGGATGACTGTGTCCCTGGCCTCCTGGAGCCTGCATACTAGTGGTGAAGACACAGCTGAAGTAACTCCAGTGATTGTGCTTGGGATGGCCCCACCCTGATTGCCTCTGACTCTGCTTCCTAACCCCTTCCGCCGACCTGCTGCCCCTGCCACCCTACCTTCTCACCTTCCTCAATTGGCTAAGGAAAGCTGGGCCACTTGTGTCAAATGCCACCAAGAGCTACATTTAACGTGGGGACTGAGAACTGACCACTGGGCCTGAAAACACGTATTTGACTTTTTTTTTCTTTAAGTAATGCTCATGTGTAGCTTTTGAGATTAAGATGAAAACAACTGTCGCAAGAACTGGATGATTCTTCTAATGGACAAAACAATTCGACCCAGAACTGAGGTGCGTGAGAGGGAGGCAGGACCGGGGGCCTGGTGTGACCCCTCCGAACCATGACTCATCGTGGAGAGCGCACAGCTGATATGTGCACGTCCCAGAGCTGACCTTACGCAGGGGGACACTCAATGCCCCTTGTGCGGGGCTGGTCATTCCCCGAGAATGTGAGCAGAGTCCTTGCACTGCCACAGCTCCAGCTTCCCAAGACAACCTGCACGATACCCAGCCCCATAGGAGCGGTTGTGCAGCTCTCCTTCCCTGGTCACATTCAGGGTGCACCACTCTCTGGGGGCAGTGGTTTACCATGCACAGGGCAACCTAGCGCAGCCTTTTATATATTCTGGCTGTGATTTAATGGTTTGTGTGTGCAGTGCAGGAGTGTGAAATAGAACATGTGAACGTACGTGTGCCAGCAGGTGGAGAAAGTGCACAGACAGAATGCAGTATAGGAATATACAAAAATATATAAACACTAGTGTTTTAAAGAGGGCGCACACAGGATGTGGGGCAAGTGTGCAAAAGAACACATCAAGGGAGGCCGCACATGAGGACCCACGCCAGAGAAGGAAATGTGAATGTGTGCATTTGCTCCTGAGTGTGCACAGCACAGGCATCCACACGTGCAGGGGGCTTGTGAGCATGTGAGTGTATAAAGAGATGACACACGGAGCAGGAACATCCCTAGGTGCAGCACGAGTGTCTGCGTGTGAGTGGACAGAGGGGGTGAGCAGACAGAGGCAGGAGGGTGTAAATTGTGGGAGGGGAGGGGCATGGCTGTGCACGGGGATGTGGACAGATGTCAGAAGAGTGTGAGCGAGAGAGACTGTGGGTGGACGTGAACGTGTGTGTGGGAGGGTGACGCAGCCCACCAGGGCTCCTGCTGAGCCAGACTTAGCTGCACTGGCCCCTGACCTTGAGAGGTGGCACTAACCTCCCGGAGCAGGGTCTACTACACACCATCACAGCGCACAGAGGGCGGACCCAGAGCTGCCCGCTGGAGCACTCAGCCAGGCACTGAGGCAGGGGGCACGGGGCTGGATTCCATGAGAGGCCATCCCTGTGCACAGCTGCCTGGGCTCCATGGATCCCCTGTGGAAGTTTGGGGCTCTGACAGCTGCAGCCACACTGTGACTTCCCTCTGGAGTCAGAATAATTCACCCATGCCATGTCACCCTCTGCTGACAGGCCCTGTCCTAGTTGCCACAGGACACACACAGAGAGAAGAGAGAGAGAGAGAGAGAGAGAGAGAGAGAGAGAGAGAGAGAGAGAGAGAACTTGGCTCTGTCCCTGATAACAGCTCACTCTGTGGGGATCCTGGACATGGGCAATGGTCATGCACACACACAGGGTCATCGGCTTTGCCAGAGGAGGCCTGGGGGTGGGGGCTTGGAAGACCTCCTGGAGGTGGTGAGCCCTGAACTGGGTGAAAGAGAACACAAGAACAAAGACACAGAGGAGAGATGAGAGCCCGGTATGATCTGGGCATCAGGGAGAAGTCTTAAGGACTCACATCACAGCAAACTGACCCAGGCCAGGGCTAACCTGGCGCCCTGCAGGATGGCTTAGTTGCCCAGAGCATTCTGCTGGCACCACCGGATGAGCCCGTTGGACGGAGACACTGGAGGCTGTGGTGGAAACTAGCATGGCGCCACAGTAGCACAGCAGGGACAATCGGCCAGATGGGTGGAGTGGGCTCCCTCCCCCAGCTCCATCTGGACAGCCTTGAGGACACGACCCCGCACCACATCCCTGGCACGCCACCCCCATGTGGCAGTAAACTCCTAAGGTGTCAAGCCAGGGCCAAGCTTGGGCTCTGGGGCCAGAGGCCTGTCTCTCTCGTCCTCAGTGGGGCAATGTGGCAAAGTGGCTTTTCTCCAAGCCTCCACTTCCCCACCTGTAAACAGGAGACCCAGCCCTGTCCCTCAAAGGCACACGCTTGTTGATGGGAAGAGCTGGACTGAGTCAGCCTTTCCTTGACTCCTCACTCTCAGGTCCCACACCCTTCTGTTGGTGGGTCAGCCAGCTCAGCTCTCAAGGTGTAACCCGACGCTGGCTTCCTCTGTCTTCCGCTGCACTGTCTTTGCTCACCTGGACCCTTATCCCAGTGGCCTCCCTGCCTCATCTCCCTACAATCCACGATCCACCTGTAGCCAGAGCAGCCTCTAAGCCTAAGGCAGGTGACATCCTTTGTGTCCTCCCGAGGTGCCCACTGCACTCAGACTGAGGTCTAGAATCCTTATGGTGGTCCCAGGGCCTGAGAGCCTTCCTCTTCTTCAACTACTCTGCTCACCACAGGGCCTTTGCATTCGCCATTACTTCTGCCAGGCACTTTCAACCCCCTTGATCTCTACACACGTGGCTCCCTGCCTCCTTTAGCTCTGTGAGGCTTCCATGGCCACTCCGCACAAAATTCTACTCCCCTAATGTCCTTGCTCTGCTCGATTTGTCTACATTACCTACTACCCGGCATAGCGCAGTGTCCACCTCCCTACCCTAGACTTCCTCAGAAGTCCTTTGAGAGCAGGGGCTTAGAAACGCAGTGCTGGCATGTCTGCACTGGATTCTCACCCTCCCACCCACAGGACCCTGGGAAATGTCCTAACCCCGCTGGGCCTCCGGCTCCTCATCTGAAGATGATGATGATGATGACGTCCATGATGACAACAGCTAAACCAGCGCTGTGCTCAGGACAAAGTGGGCCGGCATGTGTAAAAGGCTGGCTTAGGGTATGTACTCGGTGCAGGGCGGCTACGCCCACAGAGCTGGCATTCAAAGATGAAGGGCTGACAGGTGAGCTCCTGAAATGTGTGGGACTAAGGGCTCTCCCTAAAGTGGAACCAGCTCCGCCTTAACCTTGTGCGTAAGACCACCCTGGAGGGGGCCCTGTGGGCAGGCCAGGCACCGTTAGGAAGGGGGACAGGGGCAGCGAGGGTGATGTGAGTGGCTGGATTCAGACAGAGCCTAGAGGTAAGGAGGTAGCACTGACAGCAAGGCCTGGGAAAGAAGGCCAAGCCCAGGTGGTGTCCTCCCAGTCTCCAGCCCACCGCTGCACTGATACCAACCCCAGGTGAGCAGGCAGGCCCAGTGGGCAGTGCACAGATTGGGCTGGAGAAGGAGAAGAGACTGCTAACATCTTCACTCCTCCACCAGGACGCAGAGACCCGGGAGGCAGGGTTCAAACCCGGCGGCCCACGACCACCGTGTGTGATCACCTCTGCCTCAGACAGCGTCACTCGGCTCAGGCTTCTGCCTCCTCTCCTGACCTGCCAAGGATGTGCCCACACTCTCTCTGCCAACATAAAGGCCCCCTTACAAATGACACACATTTATTAAACGGCATTTGCCAAGGCTTTAGCACACTCTGCTGCCACCAGCAGACAGTCCCCGGACAGATTTTTCCCTGAGCTGACACTATTCACTGGTTCCTTTTATAGAGCTTTTTGCAGCTCACAAAAGCACTTTCCACAGCTCTTAGTTTTCTTAACCCTCCAAAGGCCCTGTGATGGATAAACAGCCAGAACCCTAATGCTTCCATTTTGCAGATGGAAAAAATGAGGCTTAGAGCAGGGCAGAGCCGGGACGTGGCGCACCCTGGGTCTGGGCCCAGGCAGGGCCCCACGGCCGGTGTCCCTGTCCTGTCGCCCCTGCCAGAAGGGAAGCAGGGCAAGTATCAAGATCAAGGCAAGATTAGCACCTGGGCAGGGCCAGCGGTGGAGAGCCCTGCCAGAGAGCAGCAGAAGGGGACTCAGGCTGAGATAAGCACAGCAGTGGGCTTCGGTCTCCCTGCTGGTGAGTGGTGGATTAGGGCCTCCACCACTTCAGTGATAATACAACAATAACAGGAATAGTAACAACAGCTAACGAGCACCGTGGCCCAGAGCGTGACAGCCTCACCAACCTCTGCCGGGACCCAGCAAGACAGGCTGTCACCACCCACACACTGCACAGAGGACCAAACTGCAGTCCAGGAGGTGCCACCACTTGGTCAAGGTCAGGAAGCTGCCGAGGGGTCTCTCTCTGCTTCTGTCCCTCCCACTCCCACCCAGATCACTCCACGCAAGGACAGTGGCCTTAGGGGAGGCTGGGGAGGCAGCCCAGTGCTGGGCCCTCCAAGCCCAGCCCCGGCCAAGAGTGTGTGCCACCCAGTGCGCTAGGGCTCACGGGCACAGTGCTGCTCACTCATCGTGGTGTCCAAAGTGGGGCAGGTGGTTCTGTGGGGCTGCACTTTTAAGCACAAATCCTAATCTTTCTTTGCCACCTTCCCCCGCCCCCTGAGCACTGAGGCTTCTGTGCGTCCTGATGGTTAGCTTTATGGGCAGGGATTTGTGGACTGGTCCTGGCCTGGACCACAGTGGTGGGACGGTGTAGCCATCAGGGGACAGGTCAGCCTGCGTAGTGCATGCCTCTGCCCTCCTCTTTAAAAAAGTGATGCTCCTAGTCTCCTGTTCCTCTGCTCCAACAATACAGGTTCACCCCTCTCCTGTGGGCCAGGCCTATGAAGAAGTGAATAACAGTCCTACGACAAGAGTTCATGAGGTAGCTTGCATGCTAGTGGGAGAAGCAGCGCTGAAATCTTGAAACAAACAAATATAGAAATAAGTAGGAGCACTAGGAAGCAAACAAATTTGGCACAGTGATAGAGAATCACAAGGTGAACCTCATTTAGAATGGGGTGGCAGGGAATGGCATCTGTGGAGGTGAGATGGCCGTGGAAATCTGAAGGGAGCCAAGGCCAGGCAAGGTGTTCCAGCAGAACAGCATGTGCAAAGGCCCTGGCTTCCTTCAGATTCAGGTGTGGGAAAGAAGCCAGGTCAGATGAAGGCCAGAAATGAGGCCACCAAGGATGAAGCCCATAGAGGCAGGAGAGTAGTAAGCACTGATGGGGAGAGACGTACTCCAGATAAGGACACTGGGGAAGTCTCTGGCGTTATTCTAAAAGCAGTGGGAACCTGAAAGGTGGGCACAGGACAGACTCAGTCCAGTTGGTACAGTGAAGACACCAACAGGGACAAGAGCGGAAGCAGCCGTGAGACACTGCATCATGTAGGGGCTTGGATGCTAGCTCTGCACTTAAAAGCTACCTCAGGCAAGTCACTGTCCCTCTCTGAGGCTGTTTTTCTATCTGCCCCAGTAATTGTTCCCATCTCACAGAAATAGAGTGGGAATTCAATGAGAAAATGCACAGTGATCCTACCATATGGCCAGACATCCTCACTGAACCCGGTCCTACTTGGTCTGGCCCTGACTTCTTCCTTCCCTGTTTCCACTCACTGTCCCTGCATAGGTTTCC
The DNA here is from genome assembly GCA_004027595.1 of Dinomys branickii. Classification (NCBI taxonomy): domain Eukaryota; kingdom Metazoa; phylum Chordata; class Mammalia; order Rodentia; family Dinomyidae; genus Dinomys; species Dinomys branickii. The sequence continues at coordinate 41,691 of PVLD010001370.1, forward strand.
CTGCTGTGCCTGGACCACAGCCAGCTCATCCCAGCCCCAGGACCTGTGCACTTGCTGTCGCTCCACATGAAAGGCTCTTCTCCTGATATTACCATGGCTTCTCCCTCAGTTTCAGCAGGCCTCTGCTCCTCACGGAAGGCTTTCTTCTGTCCCCATCTAGCCTTCTCTACTTCCCCTTTTTTGGCTTTCTTCCTGGCACTTGTCTCCACTTGACATAATTTGGTTACTTGGGTTGGGTTTTTCTCCCTCACTAGAATGCCAGTGCCATGACAGCAGGTGTTTCTGTCTGCCTTGTCCACAGCTGTATCCTCCCCAAGCACCTGCGGTATAGAGTAGATGTTCAATCTACTGGTACACAGTAGGTGCTCAAAAATATTGTTGAATGAGTATTTATAATTAAAAGAGTTTAATGAGGACAGCAAAGTGGTTAGGAAGGAACTGAAGCTTGAACCCAGGCTCTAGCGCTCCCAGGCTGTGTGGCCTTGGGAGAAGCCTAGCTTGGCTTTGGGAGCCTCAGCTCCCTGATCTGTGAAATGAGGAAGGGCTCTGTGCTTTCTGGTTTTCAGGGGGCATGAAGCTACAGGTCACATGAAGAGACTCACATCAGAGCATGGTCTGAAGAGAGGACACACGGTCTAGCACTCCCTTTACAATCCTTCCCCAAGCCCACGCCCCCAGCAAGGCAGGGGGCAAGTGCTGTAGAAACGGCAGGGGGCTGATCAGTGTCAAAGCTGAGGTACATTACATCATGCCTTCTCACTCTGCATAGATCTGAAATTTTCCAAAATAAAAAGATGGAAGAGATAACATGTGTTCAAGGCTCAGCTTGTGCCAAGCACATGTGCGCTGAGTATCTCCTCCTACCACGGGCTTCCATTTCTGGAGGACACCGAAGATCCGCTTGAAGAACGGGGCAGAAGAGACAGCCCTGGTGCCGTCACCCACTTGATCCAGCCGGCTCTCCCAGCAGGGAGGCCAATCGCTCCCTCCAATCTCCAGCATCCAATCTCCTGATCCCAGCACCTGATCTCCCCAGCTCCTGTGCTGATCTGCAGCATCTGACACCCTGCGCCCCCAAAAGGACTTGCCAGGAAATCTTACAGACACAACAGGCAACCTGCACCATTTCCGACTTCCACCTCAGCTGGGGTGCACCTCCCCACAGGCAGGGCCTGGTGAGACACAAGGTAGGGAAGATCTGTCCTGTGGAGGGCTCCCTCGGAGGACCTGCCCCAGGATGCTGTGAAAGGATTCCTCTGACAAAATAGATACTTCCTTTCCAGCTTGGGGACGGAAGTGTTTCTTGGAAACACCCGCAGTCCTTACCTCCTGGAGGACAGATACACTGATGGACAGAAATACAAGAGGGGCCGTGAAAGAGCAGGGTACCAGCACCACTGGGCCAGCTTCTCCACCTGCCAAGCGAGGCTAAGTGATGCCTGCAGAATGATGCGACAGCTGCAGCACCAGCTCTGTGGTCACCTGACTCTAACACCGGTGGCCTTGGCTAAGTCGCTTCCCCTCTCTGAGCCTCCATTCTTCGCTGATCAAATGAGTCAGGTGACAATGCTGCACACTACCCAGGACTGCTTTGGATACCACTGGGGTCACACACACCAAGCGCTGAATCTGGTAACTGGCCAGAAACGGTGGTTTCCTATTATTACTTTAGTATTTTCTCATGGAATTCAGGGTCCTGCCAGATTCAGCGTTTCATGATGGAAACTTCCAGCACAGCTCAGTTTTAAAAAGCTTTGGCCTGAACCCCAGGCAGCTTGGCATCCTACCAAGCCTGGCCCCAGGTCTGTGTGTTTTCATTCTCTTGGGCAGTACTGTGGGGTACTGGATGAGAGGATGGAGCTTCTTCTCCTTTCCAGGGCTGGGACTGCACAGTTCCAGACCTGTGGATCCAGACAGAGCCACCTAGAGGCGGGCTGCATCCAAGGTGGCGCTCAGCCCTGAAACCCACAATTACAGGCGCACCAGCCTGGGTTTCTGTGCAACCTGTCCATCCCCCAACAGCACAAAAGCTTCAGGGAAAACATCAAGCAGCACAGCATTGATATTCACTTACGCAGCCACTCTGGTTGCTTTCTGAGTCCTCACTATGCACCCAGAGCCCTGCTAGATGCTTTACCCAAGTCCCAACTTTATAGATGAAGAATTCAGAATAAAATACTGATTACAACAGTGACTAATCTGCACTGAGTGCTGACTACAGAGTAGCTTGCTTGAAGTGTCCTACATGTACCTATACGCTTAGTCCTTGAAACAGAGCTAGCGATTCCTCCCTACTTTACAGATGAGAAAACTCAGACCCAGAGAAGCTCAGCATATTGTCCAAGTAGGCAGCGAGGCTGGGGCTGACAGCCAGGGCCTTCAGCACTGTGTAGCGCTAGGCCAGCGGCGGCAAACCTTTCAGACCTCTCAGTGATACCAACACCCACTGCGGCACGCATGCCACAGCTCCCCACCACTGCACTAGACTATGTTGTGTCTCTGTGTGGAGAAGCTAAACGGTTGCTAAGGCTGCAGAAGCAGGTATGAGAGTTAAACAGGCAGGCACAAGGAGGACGCGGTAAGCAGCCTCAGATAGGAGCAGATAAAAATCCATAGTTGGAGGCTCAGACAAGGAAGACATCACACAGAGCAGGAGGTACATAGGCTTCAGATATAGGAGGACAAAGAGGTATAGGAAAGGACATTTCTGATGGCAGGAACAGCCTAAGCAAAGGTACAGAGGTAAGAAGTATGGGGTAGTTTATGTGCCAAACTAGGTTAAGCTGCATATTAATGGTTGTTACAGAAATCCAATGTGTTTTGTTCCTTGTTCTGGTAACACTGGGGCAATTATGTCCGACCTGGGATTCTCCAGTGGGGACTCTGCTGGTCTTTCGGGCACTACGGTTCCCGAGTAGCCAGCCGAGCTCCAGGCTGCAGGGAGGAAGCCCTGTTTCCTGCAGCAACCCAACAGGTCAGCCTGCTGGCAAACGTGTGCTGAGAAATAGGGCTTGTTAGGGAGATGCCCAGGCCCTGCTGTTATGTTTTGTTTTTTAAAGAAAACTTGGACCAACAGCTCAACAGTTTCGAGCTGGGGAGCAACATGATCAGAGTTGTGCTGACAGGCAAGAAATCTGAGCACATTTGAAAAGAGAGGGGAGGGGGAGCCTTCGTCAGTCCAAGGCTACAAATAAGAAAATAACCTGTCGCACAGAGCCATTGGAAGCAGCGAGCAGCGCGTGTGGGATCCGCACAACACTTTTAGACTCCCTTCCTCTCTCACACCCCCTCTCCATCTGTCGCAAAGGGCACCGGGAAGATGCAGGAACATTCCAGCTCTGGGGGCTCCAGAGCTCTGCAGCCCAGATGGGGGGGCTCTTGTAGGAGCTGCATCTGCCCCATGTGTTGTCACCTGTGAAGGGGTTGCCAGAGCCCCACCCTTGGGCAGCTTTCTGAGGAGACCTGCGCCTCAGTCTAAAACTTCTGCGCAGAGAATGAGCCCGGGCCTAACTCCATCTAAGCCCAGGAGGGCTCTTCCTCTCAGCGACCCCCCGCAAAGTTGGACTATGAAATCGAGATTCAGTCATTTAGTTGCTTCCATCGGAGCCACCTAGCAGGAAGGCTCTTATCACTGACTTCTTGGGCAGGTTACACCTCAGTTTTGGACTCAATTTTCCTCATCTACAAGATGGGGATAAGAGTCATTTCCTGCATGGCTGATGAATGAGATAACACAGCTAAAGCTCACAGCCTGGAATGCAGTTAACTGTTTAATAAACACTGCTTCTCCTCCCTCTCTCAACACATGGTTCACATTAGGACTTATCCGTGCTGACTGCAAGTAAAGGAATGAATCACTCCGTGAGTCTCTGCGAGGTTGGGAAAAGAATAATTAATGGCCAGAAAGTACCCAGTGAACGCCCTGGCTTTATAAGACCTCCCCATGGCCTGGCTGTGGCAGAGCCAAACCCCCACTCCATCTCTTGCTACGAAAGAGGAAGTGAGAGCAACTTTACCACCCAGGAAAGTACAGAGGAGCCTCCAAAATGCCACCCTCTACCACGGGTCAGCCCCAGTGACCTCAAGGCTAGAACCCCAGGTTAGCTTGGCCTCCTTTGGGCCAAGGCAAAGGAATTCATCTGAGGTCTGTCCAGAAGTGACCCTAAGGTCCCAAGGCCTAGATGGGGCTAAGCAGGCAACACGCAGGCTCAGTGTCAGGCCCTGCAGCTCCAGATTCAGCACCCGAGGTGCTCCAAGTCTCCCTCAGCTCAATATGTGTCAGGGAACGGGCCCTTATATTGGCTCCAAGAACACAGGGTAGTGACTTCATCGGAATCTTTTTAGAATTTCCCTTTGGCAGTAACTTGTGCCAAACGCAATCTTTGGAAACTTCTTACCCTGCCACCCCCAATAGGATAATTCATATGACCAGCACCCCACCACCACCAGTGATCATGTGAAGCCACAACAATCATGTGACACCTCCCAGGATGACAGCTCTGCCTGACAGACACTAGGAGTCATTCAATCCAAAGCTTCCTTCCTAAGCCTGACATTTGAGTTTCTCACTCAAACAAATCCATTTTCTTAGAAAATTGGACAACTGCCTTCTTCTACCTTCTTGCCCTTCTGTCCTGTCTCTCTTCTGCTTTGTTGTAAATTTCGTGCACCCAACCATGGAGGGTGCTGAAGTCTCACCTTCCAGCCACACCAGGTGAATCCCACACTGGGCCAAGGGTGCCCCCAGGAGCCCTGAGAAACACATAGTGAAGGCAGCTGGGAGCTCCAATGGCCATACGCCATCTCTTCCCTACCATCCTCAACCAAGAAATCCATCCTTGCCTCCTAAGATTTATTTATATCAAAGTTAATCCGGGCCCCTCTACTGCTCCCACTTTCTCAGGCTATTGATGCTGAATGGATTGGAACGGAAGTTTTATGGCCCAATCTTTACCATTTTATAGATTGTTTTTACAGGCAAAGGGGGGGAGACATGCTCACAAGAAAGGTGTTGGCATTCCCAGCCAGTGCCCCAGCTGAGGCAGGCTGCCCATCTGAACACTTGTTAATCAGCGTCACCGCTCATTTGCCAGGGACTGAACCACAGGGCCCTGGGCGGAGAAGGGTCTGGAACAGACATTTAGAAATTAACTTGGGCCCAGTTCCCTGCTTCAGGAAAATTAAGTACTTATGAGAGCTGTCCATGCATTTCCAAGCCAGGGGGAGGAGAGCAGGGCAGGAGCTCGGACTTTTTTGTAGAGATAAATGGCAGGCTCGGGCAGGAAGGTGCAGTGAGATCCACTCAGAGGACAGACATGAAATCTACCAGTGCTTCTATCCACCCTGCCAAGACCTGGTTCTAACTGAAAAGAACTGGGGCTGAGGGGGCACCTTGTGGGGTTCAGGGGAAACTGCCCGGCCAGGAGAAGCTGCTGTCCACTCCCCCCACTTCTCCTTCCACCCACTCTGCCATAGTTCTCTCTTTCTCCTTGCTATCAGATGGTTACCAGTCTCTAGGCAAATGCAAGTGGGGGGATGGTGAGCTCATCTTTACCTCCCTGCCCAAGGGAGGAGGTGCGGGCACCCCTCTGCCCAGAATACAGCCTCAAGAGGCCACAAAACAAGATCCCCACTCCTCTCCCTCCCCAGCTCCGTTTCTGTGCCCCTCATGCCCTCCCAGGGGGCCCACGGTTTTGCAGAAACCCTTTAAGAAGCAGGACTCCGGAATGGTGACCTCACCCCTTGGCGAACACACACAGTAGCCTTCACAGCCCGCCTGCCTGCCTGCCGGAGACAGCCAGGTGTTGGATATAGGCTGACAAAAAGACACGCTCAGAGCCACAGGTAACAGCCCCGAGGAACACCTGGACTGCAGGGGACTGCCTGGAAGCCCAGGACGGAAGCAGGAAAGGGGAGCGGCAGAGGAGCAGTGAGGGGGGACCGTGTTGCCAGAGGCTGTGCCAACCACAGGGACAATCCGCGCGATTTCAGGAAGGATCTGTTGATCTCGGCAGCCCGGGGGCCCTCCATCCTCTCTCCCTGGCTTTTCATGCACTAACACCGCGCACTCCGAGGACCAGAGGGGCACTCTTGCCCAATCCCACAGCCTGTTCCGGTGTCATTCCGGGAGCGCCTGTGCCCCCACCTCCTCCTGCAGACCCCGATGTCAAACCTACAGAAAGCATGAGTCTAGTTTCTAGAGACACCTGGGTGCCCAGCTCTGAAAGCCAGTGTCAGCCTGCGTCTCCCACCCGGGCAGGGGCTGGGTGAGCCAACTCATCTCTAAGCTCCAGTGCCCAGAGCAGTACCACAGTGTTACAGTCTATGGACATAGGCCTGCATAGAAAGAGTTCTATCCTGGGTTCTAGCTGTGGCTGTGTGACCTTGGCCAAGTCGCCGGCCCTCTCTGGGCGCCGGTGTCTGAACCTGTGAGCCTGGTTATAGGCATCTCTCCCCGCTAGCGCTGTTCGGCAATAGCCCAGTGGCTCCCAGCGGCTATCTGAGAGGCCCGAGCCCGCCATACCGGGAGGCCAGCGGAGGGAAGTAGGGGTGCTTACCTGGCCAGGCACAAGACGCAGCGAGCAGCAGGTAGAGCAGCGGCCCGAGACGGCCGGGGGCCGAGCCGGCGGACTCCATGGGCCGCGGCTGCGGAGCGAGGAGGGAGAGCGGCCGTGAGTGCGCGCCCGGCGGCGCAGGCTGGAGCGGGGAGATGACTAAGGCTCCCCCTCCTCCCTCCCCTCCAAGCGCGGCGCCCGAGCAGCCCGGGATCGGCCGCCGCCGCCGCGATGGTGGGAGACCCCCGCCCCCGGCCCGGGAGCGATCGAGAGACGCAGCGGGAGAGACCCGAGAGCGCGCGAAGCGGAGCCAGGGATGGCCGGGAGGCGGAGGAGGCGCGAGAGGGACGGACCCGGGGGAGCCGGGCGAGCGCCAGAGACACTGGGAGGCGAGCGGGGGAGCGCAAGGGAGGGGAGCGCGCGGGGCGGCGCAGCAGACAGCGCGGCCGAGCGGGAGAGCGCGGGAGGGCAGGGCTGGGGCAGCGCGGCCCGGCTGGAGCACAGCTGCCCGCCTCGGCACCCGCCCCTCCCGCTCTGTGCCGCACGCCCACGGAGGTCCGGGAGCCGGGAGTCCGGAGCCCGGCCCGGTCCTTCCCTCCGCCTCCCCGGGAGGCTGCGGGGCCGCCCACTGGTGCCTCCTCGCCCCGCGTCTGCCCCAGCAGCGCCCGGGGTGGGAGCCGGCTGTGAGCCTTCCGCCGGCCGGAGGGCAGCGAGTGTCGCCCCCGCGCGGGCCCGACACCACGCACCAGCCACGGCCGCAGCCCCGCGCCGCTGCGCTGCGCCGCCTGTCCGGGCTCGGGACCGCACGGACCCTGCTTCGCCTCCCGCTCCGGCTCCTGGCGCGCCAGTCCCCAGCCCGCGCTGCGCCCGGTCCCCGGCGCCGTCTACTCCCCTCCGCTCCCCTCCGCTCCGCTCCCGGCCAGTCGGACCTGCGCCGCCGGGTGGCTGCGAGGCGAGGAAGCGCCTCCTGGGCTGCCCAGACGCCGGCCCCCGCTCCACTTTGCGCAAACTTGTTTTCGTAAGGTCAGCGCCGCGGGCTGGTCACATCCTCGTCTTAAGGTGGACTGGGGAAGTTGCGGCGACCTCCCTCGGCCGCGCACTCGGGCCGGGGTATGGATCCCAGGTCCCGCCCGCCAGAGGCGGCGGGCGGCGCGGCGAGAGGAGCGGAGGGGCGGGAGCTTCGCCTCTGCCCCTCCCCGAAGGCCCTGCCCCCGGGTCCCAGAGCTGAAGGTCCGCGGTGGGGTAGGTGCGGGGCCCGAGGGGCTTGAATCTTTCCGAGCTGGGCCGGGGGGGGGGAGCAGAAGCAGGAAGTGAATGTAGGGGGAAGGGGGAGAGGAAGGAGAGAGTGATGGTACAAAAATAGCGCGTGTGTAGGAAGGACTTCGGTACTGCGGGAAGGGAAGCTCTGGGGAGAGCGCGGGGTTGGGGCCGGGTGGGGAGAGCAAAGAGGGGAAGGGTCCGGCCCTTCCCGGAGGCAGCTGCTCCGTGGCCAGGGGTCTCTCCAGAGAGGGCCGACTCGGGTTGAGGAAGGGTGTGGGGACAAGGGCCCTTGAAGGCCTGGGCTCCGAGAGAATGACAGGCAGTGAGGAAGAGGAGAGGAGGACAGGATGGATCCCAGAAGACGGAGCCTCCCGGGGGGAGAATGCTGCCTTCTCTCCCTCTTCTTTGAGGAGAGTGTGCTCACAGCAACAGCCAAGTCAGGTGGGAACTGGGAAGCTGGAGTGCTGGTCACCAGCAGAGGGAGGGAAAGCAGTGCAAGACCCTCCACTAATTGGAGAGTTGCTGAGTTGCAAGCAAGCTCAGAGACAACTTAATTTTGCTTCACAGGGTGGCAGTTAAGGGACAACGAAGCAAAGCGGAGAAGGCTTTGGGTGAATGGAGGAGTTGGGGCCCAGGGAGAGAAGAGATGTGTCTAAGGTCACTGACTCAGTGAGACCTGGGGAGAAAGATGTGGACATTTGAGTTCTGGGCTTTGCAGTGTCAAGCCTGTCCTCTCCAGCACCTGGTGAAATGCCTGGTCCTGCTTTCCTCCTAAGACAAGGAGGGAGACACGGTAGCTGCGGTGGGAATGGACCTAACTGCCTGGGCTTATATCCTTGCAAGTCTTATGAACCTTGTAGACTTGAGAAAATTACATTTTCTGTGCCCCACCTTCCTCATCCAAAATGAGACAAACCTAAAAAGGCCTTTGTGAGGATTAGATAACTTAGTATTTGCACGTTTAAAAAAGAGCCTAGCATGTACCCAGTGCAGTGAAAATGTTTCACAGGTGGGTGTTTGGCAGCAGTTCTTGTGAACCTACAGGGTTCTGGGCAGCTTTGAAGTGCAGCGGGATTTTCATTTCTTTGGGCTTGAGAGATTACAACAGGTCCCCATCCGGGAAGGTTTCACATTCTAGTAGAGGAGACAGAAGTAGGCAAGTAGAGAAACACAGATGATGAGCTTAGACAGTGAGCTGACTGAGCTCAATTAGACAAGATGAGGGAAAATAAAGCGAAGATGTAGGGAGAAAAGTGATCCAAAAAGGGGAACAGCACAAATCAAGGTCCTGAGGCCAGCTTGGCTGGAGGCTGAGGGAAAGGGCCTGCAGTATTCTGCAGATGGGAGCTGCTAGAGGGTTGTGAGCTGGGACTGCCCTGTTCTAGTGTGTTCCAAAGGCCAGTCTTCTGCCAGGGGAGAGGGTCTGGAGGATAGAATTAGGTGCCAGAGAGGAAAGCTACTGTGGGATCATCTGATGGGGGCCTCCGGAACAGTCTTCAGGTCATCGGACAACGTCTGCATCTGGCAGGACCATGAAGGGAAAATCCAGCACCAGATTTCGTCTAGGATGTGTGTGTGTGTGTGGGAGTGCTACAGTAAGGTCAGAGATGAGGGAGCTTCCTGCTGGTGCCTGCAGAAGACTGCTGTTCATGGTTCCCCAGGGTGCACACGCCAACCTGCCTGGGATTAGGAAGCTGGGGATTAGGAGGATAATAATTGAACCATCTGCTATTTATATGCTGCACCTTTGGCAAAGGCACTCAGCAGGGCTTCCCGATGTGGGGCCCATGTTGCCCTGACTCTTGCCTGTAGGGTGGAGGTTCATTTAAAAATCATGCAAGGCCAGAGGCCATGGTGAACACTGAACAGATTGGGGGGCAGTTTGCTTGAGGTCCCATAGAAAGATTACAGCAAATAATTGATATGAATCAGCCACTCCCATAGCAACTGTCTGGCTACCCTGGATTATAATCTAGCTGCCTTCATATGTGTCCCATGCAAACATGTACTGCCCGCTATTTATAAAGCATCTACTGTGTGCCAGGCACTGTGCTAGGCAGTAGGCGTGCTGCAGTTGGAAAATAAACACACACACACACACACACACACACACACACACACACACACAAATCCTTGCCTTTAAGGAGCTGACAGGCCCGGGAAATAGCCCAGCGGCACAGCGCCTGCCTGGAAAGTGTGAGGTTCTGAGTTCAATTCCTAGTAACCACCCCCCAAAAAAAGCCACCTAAAACCTAGCATCTTAAAATTCATTTAAGGGGGCTGGGGGTATAGCTCAGTGGCATAAGCGCTTGCCTGGCAAGCACAAGGTCCTGAGTTCAATCCCTACCGGGAAAAACAACAACAACAACAAAAAAAAAAAACAAAAAGGAGCTGACATTCCAGCAGGAAGAAGCAAACAAATGAATAGGTAAAATATTTAGTGCTAGATGGGGATAGGTGTTCAGGAAGGAGTAAGCAAGAAAAGGGCCCAGGAGTGCTGGTGATAAGACAGGTACATTTTTTGTTTCTGTTTTTTGGAGACAGGGTCTTGCTATCTAGTTCAGGCTGGCCTTGACTTCGTTCTGTAGCCCAAGCTACCCTCAAACTTGCAGTGATCCTTCTGCCTCAGCTTCCCAGTGCTGGGATTACAGGAGTGTGCCACCAGGCCCGGCAAGCAGGCAATTTTGAAAAGGGGTCAGGAGGTCTCATGGGAGAAAAGAGATGGAAGCCAGAGGTGACTCCATCCTGCACTGGCTTCTTGGCTGTTCTGCTACCCCTGGCTGTGCTGTCAGTGACCTGCAGGCTGGGCTTTCCCTCCACAGGTGGAACCAAGCCACAGTCAGCGTCTCTGCTGCTAATGTCCTGGGCTCTCACTACTGCCCTGGGCCGAGCCTCTGCCATCTCTCACCTGGTGACCCATCCCACTGTCCATCTACCCCTCACTTGGCAGCCCGGGATATGCTTTGATCCAGTCAGGTCTGATCCCTGCCCTGTTGTCTGGGGGTCTGCAGGACATAGACCTGAATAAGTATGGAGAGCGGGGCTTGGGCCTTTGAAGTTAAGACTCAGCCAGGTTATTTAACTTACACAACTTGGAGGGAAAACATGGTGCTGAACCTGAGTGTGCAAAATAGTAATGACAGGACAGCCTGGGTAGGAGAGGTCACTGTGTCCCTCTGTGTGAGAAGCAGCTGGACCAGGCCTGGCCTGCAGTGGCAGGCCCGTATATGCCTGTCCTCTCAGGGAATCTCTGGGCAGCACTGAGAAGTAACAGCAGAGGCAAAAAGTGACCTGACCAGGGCCACTGTGCCAGGTGCGTTGGACCTGCAGAGACCTGCTCTGCCCACACAGGCACAGCCTTGCCCACACTTGCTCCTGGCTTCCCGTAACCCAGCCTGCGTCAGCAGGCGAGCCCGCCAGGCTGCCTTTGTGTGGGGCCTGTCAAGAGGCTGGAGCTGCCAACGACCTATTTTTCTGGGCAAGAGGAGCCTTTTGGAGCTGGAGGCCTCAGCTGTGGAGCCAGAACAATAAAAATAAAAACGGCATGGACTCCTGGGCTGCTTGGCCCAGGGAACCAAGGGGACTGCTGACCGGGCTGGAGACAGGGCTGGGGCTGGAGAGGGACCTTGTCCTGTGCTCAGAGCCTTAGGTGGGTTATTGCCAAGGCCCACCACAGTGCTTCTGGGGTTACTGCGGTCCTTCATGGTGTAGCTGTGGGAACTGATGCCCAGAGGGATGGAGTTGCTCACCTTAGGTGCACATCTCAAGGATTCTGAAGCCACCAGGATTTGAACTCAGTTCTGCAGGAAATAATAGTTCCCATTCAGTCTGCATCTGCTGTGCTTTAGAGGTTTGCTTTTCTGACATATTCATGCCACACGTGGAGGGAATTCACGACCTCCTCATGTTACAGCTGACAGTGCAGACTTTGAGAGCTTCCTAGTCACAGGCCACCTCCTCAGTGGCCTTGCCAGACCATCTTGCTAGATGGTCACCGCCAGCTCCACGCCCCCCCCCCCCCCCCCCCCCCCCCCCCCCCCCCCCCCCCCCCCCCCCCCCCCCCGTCAGCTTCCCTACTCTATCTTCACATCATTGGAACCTGCCAAGAGCGTGTGTCTTCCATTTTTGTCCCCCTCTCACTAACTACTGCTCAGTGTAGCCCAGAGGCTCATCGCTTGGCTCTAGAAGCAGATCCCCAGGCTCAGACCCCAGGGCTCTCTCAGACTAGCTTGTGGGGAGATATTTCAGTGATTGCTTTGTCACTTGCAGATTAGGGTAATGATAGGCTACATCTCTAAAAGTTTTTTTTTTTTTCCTAATGGTTAAGAGTTAATATTGGCTATTGCAGAGCTGCAGTTCCAGGGCCTTCAACAGCAAACAAACAGTAGGCTGGCAATAAATATGTATTATATTAAAAAGTAACCTCACCCAGCTCCCGGGGTCAGACATCAGCAGAGCATAGATTTGAAGGCAGATCTCCATAAGCCCATGCTTTAACCCACCCCACTTCATAATCACCCTTCCATAAGCCCCCACCTTTGGCCATAGCTGCCCAGGAATCAGAGCTGGGGTTCAACTTGAGCAGACTTCAGTATCAGCTGGAGGGATTTTAAAAATGGGTCCAGGGTCCCACCTTCACAGTGTGGAAGTCAGTAGATCTCACGTGAGGCCTGAGAATTTGCATTTCTAGTAAAAGTTCACGTTGTTGCTCTGGGACCACACTTTGAGAACCACTAACTAAGGAGCTGCTGAGGCCAATGGTCTGTGAGCCCAGTCCCAGCTTCCTCTTTGTGAGTCAGCCTGTCCCTTACCTGGCTCCTGTCCTCTCTTGTGGAAGAAGGCAGAGGGTAGGACAGCACTGGCTCAGACACTGCAGCCAGCAGTCACAGGCTGAGGGGCTGTGACAGATCACAGAGCCAGACCCCAAGGGAGCCATGTGGTAATTAGTGCTTTCCCGGGAAAGTCAGCCACGCAACCACTCGCAGGCAGGCAGGCAGGCAGGCAGCTTGCCCGAGCTCATCAGGGGTGGGACTGCGCTGTCAGGCCCTAAACACTGTTCTCAGCCTCCTGGATCTGGCTCCACCCAAGCAGAGCCCATCTGCGTGGAGCTGAGCCTTCCACCACCTCTGGGGGGGTGTCAGATCCCTGCAGGGTGGAAGCTTGCTGAGGCAGAGAGTTGGTGGCCTTGGTTGTGCATTGAGAAACCCAGGTCCAAGAGACCTGATGGGAATACTAATCATTGCTGAAATGTGGGCGTACATGCCAAACTCTAGCCCTAAAGGTTTTCAGCATGACTCCTCACTATAGTCTCTTACGTGGGTGCAGTTCTTGTCCTCATTTCACAGATGAGAAAACTGAGGCAGAGAGTTTAAACATCTGGTCTAAGAGCCCATAGCTCAAGAGCTACAGATCCAGGCTTTGAATCCTGGAGCACTCATTCCCAGCCAGGGGTCCCAACCTTGCATGTTCTGACTGCTACTTTGCTGGGAGCTTGGGATGCACCACAGGGCCCGCTCTAGGTCCCTGTCAGCATGGAGGGCTGGCCTGAGGACTTCCTTCTGAGCAGCCCAACACTGGCGTGCTGCTGGGTCACAGGCGTAGAGGACATGGTGGGTGGAATGCTGACTTCCCAGTTCTGGTGAGAGCCACAGCTCTGTGGCTGACACGTGTGAACTCACTTCTAGCTCTGTCCCTTGATACCTGTGCAATCCTGGGTGGATCTGAGCCTGTTTCCTCATTCAAAAAAAGGATTGAGAGCAGGATTTGTGGGAGAGAGAGAAAGAGGAGAGAGGAGAGAGGAGGGAGAGAGAATATGAATATAAACACCAGCAAAAGACAGCTGTGCACGGCATGTGCTCTGTCTGTCCCTCCTCCTGCATCGCGGTCCCGCCCATGGGGTTTCACAGGCGCACACCTTGGTGTCCTTCACTCACCTCTGCCTCATCCTCCACACATCCTGCCATTCCCCGGGACTCTGCCACCACAGGAAAACCCCGAATCCCACAGTCCCTCCTACCTGCCTCACACACTGGTCTGCACCTGCATTTCTCACCTGGACTAATGCGTTTCTCATCCCCTCAGGGGCTCCTTACTTCCTCCCTACACTCCCTGCCTTGTCCTTCTTTCAGTCCAAACCTCCCAGGAGCCTTCCATCTCATCTCTTGGAACAAATCCAGAAGTTTTCAGGCGAGAATACACAACGTCTCAGGTGATCTCTGTACTCCCCTTGCTCACTTCATCCCAGCCATACTCCTGAGTATTCCTTGAACACACCCAGCATCCCCCACCTCAGGGCCTTTGCACTTGCTGTTTCCTGTGCTAGAAACCCTTTTTCCCCAGCTAGCTGTTTAGCCAATTCCTTTTCTTTCTTTGGGACTCTGCTCAAATGTTGCCTGCTTAGAAAATCCTGACTTGGCTACTCTAAAAGTGTCCTATTGCATCCTACCCCTACCCCTCTTTATTTCCCTGGAAAGGATTTATATATCCCCACGGCATAATGTTGTATATTTAGTGGCTGCTGTGGCTCTCCCACTTACAGTTGAACTCCACTGAAGCCTTTGTTCATCACACCTAGAGCTGTGCCTATGCAGAGTAGGGCCTTGAGCAATAGCTGCTGACTGTGTGGAGGGTGTTTTTTGGGCAGGAAGCAGCTCCATCCACGAGGGCACTGACACCACATACACACCCCTCCCCAGGCCCCAGTGTTCTCTTTCCTGAGGCCCTGATTTGACACGGGCTTCCTCCAGGAACAGGCACCCTTACTGAACTCCCAGCCACTTTCCTAGCCAGGGAGGCTGAGGCTGCAGTTGGCCTCATTCCTGCTTGTGGCAGGAAGTGTCCATTCCTGGCAGGAGCTGGCTGGCTCTCAGGGAAAGCCCAAGGAATGCATACCACTTTCTCCACGGCAGTTTCTGGTGAGCTGGGACTGTGGCTTCTGGTGGTAGCAAGTGGCCACTCCAGCTTCCAGGCTACCACTGCCGTAGGAGAAAGTGGAGAGGTGGCCTGGGAGACCCCTGAGCTGGTTTCCAGACCCCTGTGGCCTGGTGCTCTGTGGGTGAAGGCTGAGCTCAGACACAGTTCTCTCACCTCTGTTCTTTCATGTGAATGAGCAAAGGCTGTGTGAGGGGAAAGGCTGGCTGGGTGATACACTGGGCTGGGCCAAGGCAAGGCAGTGTGTCCAGATCTTTCAGCCCCAAGTCCCTTATTGTCCTCACTGCCAACCCACCCTTACTCTCTACCCTAGCCTCAGTGCCTGGACTGCTGCATCTCTCATCTCTGGTTCAGACTTGAAACTCCACTAGTGAGAGTCTCCTCTCTCAGTGAGGCTCACTCCCTCTCCAGCAAAGAAAGTTGCATTTGCAGTCACTGAACAGATGAGATGGAGGTGCTGAGAAAATGGGTGACCTCTCTGCTTGCAGATGCCGGGGGCCATGTTGGAGACTCTCCATCTGCATGGTTCTCCTGGTGTTTCTCTTCCCATCTGAAAGCAAGAGCTAGGCTTTGGAAACAGGCACTGCAGAGACTTAGAAGAAGAGTGTCCGAAGTTAGGGCTCGTGCCCATTGCAGTCTGAAATGGAGAGGTCCGGGAGAACAGGGAGAGGCTGGGGAGAGGGAAAGAATGTTGGAGGTGCCAAGGCTCTCAGGCCACAGGGAACACTGCTTGACCCCACAGGACTGGCCTTCTGGTGACCTCAGAAAGCTGGACCTCGGTCCCAAGGCCTCTTCTCTTACTTCAGGCCCCGTAGCCACTTGGTGCTTAGGGACAGAGGGTCCTAGGGAGGTGGTATGATAGGGCACAGCCTCCGTTTGGTTAGAAAATGTTTACTGGGCACCCACTCTGGGCCAAGAGTCAGGCAAAGTGCTGGAGGTGAGACAGTTATGGGAGCAGAGCTTCCTGAAGGAAGTGAGTACAAGAGCTACAGGACGCCAGGTGCAAGGACATTCAGCACCAAGCCCAATTAGTGCAAGGACAGAGTGTGTGAGAAGGATGGAGATGGGGTAGCCTGAAGGACAGAGAGCGAGCAGGGCCCAGTCCAGGCCCTCACAGCTCACAGGCCTCAGAAGGCACCAGCTTGTCTTTGAGAAATGGCAGCTATGCAAGCTGAGGTGAGGCACTCCAGGGCAAGCAGTGGGGGACATCCCTGGAAGCCACTGCAAATGCCCAGGGCCTCCTCGAGATCCTAAACTGGGAAAACTGGAGAGGAAGGAGCCCTGAGCTCGGGTTCCTCCAACCTTACTTTGTGAAATGCAGATTCAGAGCTACTGGGTCCTGAGTCAGACTGAGATTCCTCATCTCCACCATACTCCAGAGGAAGCCCAGCAGCTGGTCCCGGACTGCACTTGTGTATCAAGGACAAAAGAAAGAATTGACTGTATCCAGCTCAACCTGATGGCACAGCTGCTGCTCAGGTCCAAGGCTACCGCTCCGGGCTTTTGACACATCGTCAGAGACTTCTACCAATCTCAGGACCCCAGCTTTGCAGCTGTTAACCCCCCAAACCAACGTGGGTCTTTCTCTGACTGCCTACGAGGCTCCCTCTTTCCCTGCATGGTATGGAGACTCAGGGTGGCCCAAGGGCTCTGGAGCCAGCCAGCCCCTGGAGATCTGGCTTCTGGTCCTGGCGGCTACAGGTGGCTAGAGAGAGGGTGGAGAATTCCACTTGTCTGTCATGCAGTTCCTCACCTGGAAAACGGACAAAAAGATAGCCTGTTTATGATTTTGAAGATTCAGAGGAATAATACGTATGAGTAATATACATACAGGAGATATTCAATAAATGTTACTTCACTTTTCTTGGATTTCTACCTCTCCTTTAATATAATGATCTATGTATTTTTATTTCATTATTTCAAGTTTATCTATTTCTGTGTATGTGCTAGCAACTATATTTTAGTGTAAAAAGTATACTTAGATAAACATATGCCTAAACTGGGGTACAAGTTTAAAGTATTTGTGTGCTGAGTGTGGTGGTTCTGCAATCCCAGAACTCAGGAGGCTGAGGCGGGAGGATTGTTACAAGTTTGAGACCAACCTGGGCTATAAAGTGAGCTCAAGGCCAGCCTGAACTGCATAGTGAGACCCTGTCTCAAAAAAAATCCAAAAAAACAACATTGCGAATGCACAAAAATTTTTATTTATTTATTTATTTGGTACCGGGAATTGAACTCTGGACCTTGTGCTTGCAGGCAGGTGCTTGTGCTGCTGAACTATATCCCCGTCTCTTGCACAAAAATTTTGAAGACTACTGTTTGTTTTGTTTTATTTTGTCAAACTTTCCCTGGTGCATTTATCTTAATCTTAAACTAATGATTAGCATCACTTTCTGTACCTGTGTGAAGATAGCTTCCATTCCTGGGTCTCTGTGTTCTGCATGAGAAGCTGATCCCTAATCTGCTGTCCTCTGAGGGATTGGATGCAGGAGCCCAGGCAAGGCTGCTACCTTCACCAGTTCCCACCAGAATGTGGAGCAGCTCAGGCTCTGGCTTTGCGTGTGGCATAGCAGGAGTCCCACCTTACCTCCTGGTGCTGAAAGGGGCTGCACTGGAGACAGGCAGATGTCTGAGAATGCGCAGCTCCATCAGCAGCTTCCTGGAAGCCTCCTCCGCCAGGGCCTGTGTAGTAACTGTCTCACCTCCTATCTCTGTGGAAAGCAGCGGAAAAGCTTGTTTCCTGGAACCGACCCCTTCTGGATTTGGCAATGGCTTGCAAGGTGACAGAGCAAACCTCTCAGTTTGACCTCTGCTGGCTGCTGCAGGTTCATGCTCTTCTTTCCTTCTGAGAGGGCTGTGCGCTCCTAGGCAGAGAGAGCGGAAGAGACCCAGCTTCAGAACAACTCAAGCCCAAGCCCATCCTCCCACCTAGCATTGCTGATAGCTGCTTCCACAGCACCCCAGGCTTTGCCCAGGGTACAGGGCTGGAGACTGTGGCCCCTGCAGTGCTGAGCTCTGACAGTATGGTAATGGAAATTTGCAGTGGGGTGACAAAATTCTATTTCCAACAGCTGGGCGACCTGTTGAGGAAAACCACTCAAACCCTTTGGCCTACAGGTTTCTTCACCTGTGGGGCCTTGCAGTTGCACTGAGAGGATGACATGAAGTAATGTGTGTGGGAAGCAGTGGGTTGGTGCAGGGCAGCAAATTCAGCTTGATTCATTGGAATCCTAACTGTCTTCCACCTTTGGTAAAATACCTAGGGGAACAGGTTCTTACCTGAGAAGATTCCTAAGCATAGACCGGGTGTCTTAGGGGCTCGGGTTAGGACAAACCAGCCTAGTTTCAGCCCAACTTATATGGGCCCCTCTTTCTCTGCCCCAGTTGTTCCTGGAAGGCTCTCCCTAGAGCTGGCTCCGATCAGCACAACCTGGGGAAATGGGGGAGGGGCCATGTACCCCCCCCTAGCCTCTTGCTCTTTCCAGCCGCCAGCCAATCGTCCTGTGCAGCCTGAGTTCTCTGGGACAGGGACCTTGCAAATCTTAAGAGTTGAAAAGAGCCAGCCCCCAAGCCAGGAGGCCCTGGTTCTGGGTCCAGCTTCTATACCATACATCTCTGACCCCAGGCAAGGGTAAGACCCTCTCTGGGAAGGAGAGAGGATGTTTTTTTCATCCTGCTTCCTGAGCAGGTTTGGGGAATTCTTAACCCATCTAATCAGGAAGAAAACAGGGAGCCTTATAATCGTAGGGTTTAGTCTGGGGCCTATAACCCTATTTCAGTGAGCCTGCTCCAAACCAGGGTCCAAAAGAAAATAAGCCAGTGGGGGTGATGGTTAATGTGGGTCTTTATGGGAAAGGAGCACAGGAGCATGTCACTGCCCTTAGCAGCTTCTCTTCGGGCAGTCCCCACAAGGTCTGTTAGTCGTGCTCCCACTTGGCTTCCCAGGGCTCACTCAGTGGCCGCCAGCCCATGGAGATAGTCCCCTGCCAGAGGGAGCACAGCCTAGTCATTAGTCTGCAGGGCCACAGGCACCAGTCTGTCTGCACCACCTCCAGCTGCAGCAGGAGCATGGAGACCTGGGGCAGGTGAATGGCTACGTGGTAGTTGGTAAGGGGCTGGGCCAGCACCACAAAGGGCTCCCGGCGGCGGAACACTAAGGTGAAGACCACTGCTTTGAAGCCCAGCAGAACTGATAGAAATAGGAATATCAGGGCTGGAAGGGATTTCTAGAGGCTTCCTATTCCACCCACCCACCCATCTGATACACACAATCCTCTGCAGTGTTGGATTATCTCCTGTGCTGGGGAGCTCACTACCTTTCTGGGCAGTCAGTTTTGTATAGCTCCCTGCGTTCCAGCTGCCTCCCAGCTTCCAGAACCTGACTGAAGTGCTCCCCACCTCCACTCCTCTGTGTGTGTCTCGGGGTCTCCCAAGGGCTCAGTGCCAGCCTGTGTGCCTAGTAGTCCTTAAATAATGACCCATGAATGAGTAGGAGTGGGAGATGGGGATGGGACCAGGACTCTCCTGCTAACCCATGTAGTGTGACAGCGCAGTGGTATTGTCCCCCTGGGGATGTGGAGTTTGTGTAGCTGAGTGTGTACCTATGAACTTGGGCTTGTTTGCATGGGTTTATCCGTGTGTGTGTGTGTCTGCCAATATCCATATGTATGGTGTGTATCTTTGTGCTCTTGCATGCCTGTGTGTTGGGATGTGTGTCGCTGTAGAGTTGTGTGTCTCTGGTTGTTTGCACATGTATAAATGTCATACACATGTAGATGTGTGCTGTCTGTGATGTCCGTGTGTGGTGTGTACGTCTCTCCATGTCTTTGTGTGTCTGTGAGCCTGGGGCCTTCTTTTGTGTGTTTTACTGTGTGTGTATCTGAGTTGGTGTGACTGTGCCTCTCGTCCCTCCTCCCCTGCTCAGCCCTTTGGGGAGCTGGGGTGACTCCCTGCAGCCTGGCTGACTGGCAGGCAGCAAGGGTTCCGTACCCTTCTCTTCTGCTCCGCGGTGCTAATCACTGGGTTATATGCAGATGGCAAATGTGTGGCTGCTAGGCTTGGGGGAGGGCCTGGGAGGGGGTGTGCAGATGAGCACACACAGAGGAGAGGAGCAAGAAGATGATTTAAAGCCCGAAAAGGGGGAAACAAGCCTGCTTGGCTTTGCTGTTCTGGGTGTGTGCTTCTCTCCAAAGGCAGGCATTTTATTAAGAAGAGGCAATGGCTGTGATGTTTTTCTTCCCCAAGTCACGTTAGAGTCTTAGAATCACAGAATTCTAGAACCATAGCATTTTAGATCTACAGAATTCTAGAGTCTCAGCCTAATGCAGTGCTAGACTACTAGAACCATATTCAAGAACCGGAATCCTCCTGGAGCCTTGGCGTCTTCAAATGCAGTGCTTCTCTTCCTCCCTCTTCTGGCCTTTCTTCCCGTGGATTCAGAGGCCAGCAAATGACCCTGAGACCTCATCACTCCTTCCCCACAGGGCAATGGAGAGAGGTCCAGCCAGCTGGGATCTTTTTTGGGGATGTTGAGCTGGAATCTTCCCTCACTCAGCAAAGCTTTGTTGCCTACATGGTCTGGGATCACATATCAATCCCTGTCACCTGTACAGACTATGCTCCCAGCAACATAAAGGCTTCTGTATCCCCAGGATATGTTTCCAGCAGTTCAGGCACTGGGGAAGCAGCCTGCAGGTGAGAGTAAAGGGGCAACACTTGGCTCCTGCAGGATCCTTCAGAGGTGGAGACTGAAGGTAGGTTGGAGTGGGCAGCTAACCAGAGCCTCACTAGACAGGGTTCCTTTGGGGCATCTCCTTCCTCATATTGCTTCTCAGGACGGCAGACTTAGACCAGACCAAACCAGACCAGACCAGACCAAACTATGTCTTTTCTCAGGAGCCCTAGGAGCCATGCACTGTCCCTGAGAGAGGTCACCTCACTGTTCTTTGAAATCCCCCAGGACTCATCCAAACGCTTTAGCATGAGACAACTCTCCTCCCTCTCTCCCACACATGTCCAGCCACATGGAAGTCATCACTTCTCACAGATTCACACTCTTTGCCACTTCTTTGTGGTGGGAACCTTCCTTATCTGGGCCAGCTTCCACTCTGTTGTAAAGGTGTAAGTGCCAGGAGAGAAAGGGTGTGATTATCTAATATTTTATTTCCCAGGACCCACAGCATTTGGCACACAGGAGGTACTGAATGAATAGTTGTTGAATAACTACCGATTGACTGCATCCTTTAAAAACAGAACGTTTCCCCTCTGAAGCCTCAGCTCCCCAGGCCCTTCTAGGCCTGTACCAGCAGATTGCCTGTGCCTGTAAGTTTTTACTCACTTTGTCTTCACCAGACATGGGACCTCTTGAAGCTGGCACCATGTCTGGTTGATCTTCTACCTGCCGTATCTAGTTTAAGGCCTGGCACCCAGCAGGTGCCTAGAAAATGCAAAGACGTTGCCATCATTCTGGCTTGGTGACTTGAAATCCCTTGTTGGTCCCAACTGCGAACGTGAGTCCAAGCTGTTGGCAACATCTGCTTCAGAGTCTCATTTGCAATTATACTTTCACAGGCTCTCACCACTTAATATTTAATAACCAGCGGCTGGCCTTCTCTGGCAGCCACTTAAGCCCCTGATTGCCTCTTGTCTGAACTTGGCCTCAAGTAGGGCATGGACTGCTTTGGGGTTAAGCATAAGGCCCGTGTCCTGAGTGTGAGCCAGCATGAGGTTGGGCCTTGCAGAAAAGGAGTGAGGTTGCCTGTTGGTTGAGGTTCCTGGCAGACCTTCCCAGGAAGAGGAAGTTTGGGGATCAGCGCCTCCTCTCCTCGCCTGCCAGGCCAGCCCTGTTCATGCTCTCGTGGCTGGATAGAAGAGAGGAAGATTGTTCATGGGACATTCCCTGACTCATATCCGAGCGAGATGACAGGGAGGAAAGGGGGATTTTGCCTGAGCTCTATCCCAGCAGGAAAGGAGGTCCTGTATGGCTTGGCCACCAGGAGTCAAAACCAGTTCATATGGGGCTTGCAGTGCCGTGGAGTGGGCTCAGACAGCCATGCCAGCCACCCCTGGCATAGGACTCGGTATGCCTCTTCCCAGTTTGTTACGGAAGGAGATGAGGCAGTGGTAATGACGTGAGCCGCAGATGGCCTGAGCTCCTGCAGGGTGGGAAACAGGACTCCGGAGTGAGAGGTGGAGCAGAGACAAGCGACCTGCGGCAGGCATAGTAAAGTTCAGGAAGAGGAAAGAGAAAGTGCAGAGGCTCTAAGTTGGACTCAGCTACTGTCAGTGTGTGTGTGGTCCCCAACAGAGGTCAGGAAACAGACTTTCAGTGCCTGTGGCTCAGCGGATATGGAGGAAGGTGCTGCCAGGACTCACGCCTGGGAATCACAGACTTTCCAGATCCCAGAGAGGATTTCACAGAAGCAGGACACTTGTTTCTCACTCTTTTTCTGCCCCTAACAAGCCCAGTGACCTTGGGCAAGCACCTACCTGGTATGCACGCGTTGGACATGACTGCCTGACCTCTCCTAGCACAGAAAGTCCTCTGCTCTTCCCTCTGAGGTCAGCTGGCCTCCTCTGGAAAGTGGGAGCCAAAATGCTGCTCTTGTTGATCCGCAGGGCTTGTCCCTTTGGAAGGCTGTGCTTAGTGCCGGCCACGATGCTTCTGCTGAGGGCAGTATTTGTCAAGCGCTTGCCGCATGTCAGGTGCCACCTAAACAAGCCCTTTCCCAGCAGACACAGCCTCACTGACTCTAGTCTTCCCGTCCACTTTCTTTCTTTTTTTTTTTTTTCCGGTACCAGGGATCGAACTCAGGACCTTGCGCTTGCCAGGCAAGCGCTTATGCCACTGAGCTATACCCCCAGCCCCCCGTCCACTTTCTTTCTCTCACTCTATCATCATTCCCAGGTCCTGCTGACAGCATCTTTAGGACCCAGCCCTGTTTGTCTACCACCTTTTCCCACTTTCCCCTGCTCCACCCTCGTCCACCAGCACCAGAGCCTCCTCTCTGCACCCACAGGCCCCTCAGTCATCCTTTGCCAGCAGCCAGGTGCCTGGAAACCACTGAAATCAGACCATGTCCCCCTTTTGCTCTGAGCCTCCGAGGGCTGCTTAAAGCCATACCTAGATACTAATTGGATCCTGCTCCATGACCAGTCCCTCCTTCCTTTGCATCCTCAACTCGTGCTGTCCTTGCTGCCCGCTCTGCTCGGCCACGCTGGTCTCCCCGCTTGAATGAGCACATTAAGTCCCATGTCACCCACTCGAAGAGGCCCTCCCTCAGCATTCTCTAAAGTACTCTCCGCCCATACCCACCTGTTAGCCCACTTCCACATTTCACAGCTCTGACCATTTTCTAGTGTTTGTGTTCTTTTTGTGTCCCTCTCCACTGGGACGAAATCTTTATCTGAGTTGTATTATTCCTTGCTGAAGCTCCAGAGCCTGGAAAGTGGCCCACACGTTATAGGGACTCCATGGAATTTGTTAGACGATGGATGACATAGCCTTAATCTATGACCTATGGTAGTATCATCCCATTACATAGAAAGCCCAGCAAGGCCAAGTGCATGTAAAAGGTGGGCTGCGATTCGATCCCTTTCCCCTTTGCTCAGCACCTGAGCTTTTACTCAGGAGGCCAAATACCGGGATTGTCATTAGCCTGAGTCCTGGGAACTCAGAGCTCCATCAGTGGACACTGGTGGGGCCGAGAAGGTACTTCTTGATTCTGCAACCAGTTGGGTCCTTGCCTTGTGGCCCAGCCTCAGCCACTCCCCTCTGCCCAAAGGCAGCCCTCTGCAGCTCCTGTCCAGGCTGGTGGGCCCCCACGAGCTCCACAGGCTGATTGGTGGTTAGCAATCTCATCCCCTGCTTATCCTGTGGGTTTCCAGTGCTCCCTCCCTCTGCTGCAGTCATTGCTACACAGTTAATGGAATAACAAGACACTTTACCATTATCTGATGCAAATACCTTTTGTTGCACCAGTAGCTCTGCAGCTCTGATCTGCCTGTGACCCAGCCCGCCAGCCTCCTGCTCGGGCACTAGACTCTAGCCCTGGAGGGAGGAAGGGTCCCAGCTGGCACAGGCCTGCACGCAGTCCCCACAGGGCTGGCCTGGTGGGAGGGGTCGGAGTTGCCTTCTGCGTGAAGGTGAGATTGCTGCATGGCACCAGTCTTTACAGAGAAGCTAAAAGAAATACCAGGGCTCTCACTGTGAGGACAACCGTGTTCAGCATTTGGCATGTTTAATCATTATGACACTGTCTACCATTTGGCTCCCTGAAACTGTGGGGGTGAAGGCACTTCGAGGCTGTGTAGCCTTCAAAGTGGGGGTCCAGTTGGGGTCTGGAGCCACACCTGCACCCCACCCCTCACTGAATGCCTAGCCTGTGTGTCCCATGTAGGCCAGGATTCCTCGAGCGGTCCCATGTTAGTAGGTCTTTGTAGAGATGAAGCAGACAGAGGGGGCAGCGCCTTGCTCGAAGTCACACTGCAGGCACAGGGGGCAGGGGGCCCAGGAAGAGGGCTGCATTTGTGGTGTGGGGGCAGGGTGGGGAGAGGAGGAGCTGCAGTTTGCTCCCTTGGAGGCTTCTGTCCCAAGACTCCACAGCGCCAAACATACCTGGCCCAGTGAACATTTGGTGTGCAGGATGCCTGGCACTTGTCACCCAGAAAAATTGCAAACCTCCCTTAAGCAATTGTGTGCAGCTCAGAGGACAGGAGGACAGGAGGACAAGTGGCCCCTTCTCACCTTCATGTGAAGGTATGAAGAGGAGGAAGATGGGGAATGTGCACCTGCTGGAGACCAGGACCCTGGAGCCCCCACCCCCTTCACCTTTCAGCAGGGACCTCATCCATCTGCAGACTTGCTTGAATTCTTCCAAAGTGACTCCAGAGTCTTCCTGGACTCCCTCTTGGATGTCCCATGGTGCCCAGACTCAGCATGCCCACCAAGGCACTCATGGCCTGTCCTGCCCATTTTTACTCCAAGTGCCTCTGAACTGGTAGTTTCCAGGCTGTTCACAGGCCCCTTTGCCTGCCTCCCTCTCTCATGCCCCGTAGTCCTAGCCCTATCCTATTATCTATTTAACTGGTGCTCCTCACTGTCACTGGCTTGCTCTGCTCCACCATCTCCTGGCCACCTGGTTCCCAGTGTCAGCCTACAGTGCAGCCTGCCCTTGCCCCGCGCCAGCTTCCCCAGGCAGACTGTGTCCTCCATGCTTCAGCAGCCTCTCTGGCATCCTTGGAGTGTAGTCTAGCTCCTTAGCCAGGACATCATCGAGGTCTCTAAGTCACCTAGATTCCCCCACATCCATTGGGTGTCACAAGGCATTTCTCTGAAATGCCTCCATGTGTGCACACTCGCTCCCTCTGCCAAGAGCACCATTTCCACCACAGCTATCCAGCCAGCTCCTACTCATCTGTCAGAGCCGAACACCTCTAAGAGGGCTTTTCCCAAGAAACTCCCTTCCGTGGGATAGAGAACCCCTTAGGGCTGGGGATATAGCTCAGTGGAGTAAGCGCTTGCCTAGCAAGCTCAGGGTCCTGAGTTTGATCCCCAGTACCGCAAAAAAAAAAAAAAAAAAAAAGAGAGAACCCCGTGTGCTTCCTCAGCCCATGTACAGCCCCTCTCGTAAGGCATATTCCATGAAGTTTACATGCTTCTTTCTTTCTCGCTAGACTGTAGTCTCCAGGATGGGAGTAGTGGGGAGTAAGAGAGCAGGCTCTGCAGCCTCCACCTGGGTTCAAGTCCTAGCTCTCTGCCACTTCTAGCTGGGTGACCCTGAAGAAGGAGCTTTAGCTTCCTGTGCCTCGGTGTTCGGATTATGGGGAAAGAAGCAACACTGCCTCCTGCATGAAACTGTGCTGAGGATGAAATGAGCGTGGAGCCCTCCAAGGAGGACCTAGCATGTAGTAAGTAGTACTCCAAGCATGTAGTAACTAGTACCAGCAGTATCTAGCCATAGTACTGGCTCTCCAAGCAGCAGTTATCACCATCCCAAGATCCCACCCAGGCAGCCCAGGACTCTATCTGCCTGACAGACACAAAGCTGGTTCTGTCTAGGCCAGCGCTGCCTCCAGCTGGTGGTTCTCACACTCGGGTGTGCCTCAGAACCTACAGGGACTGCGTGAGAAAGTCAGACTGGCCAGCCCGGGTAGGCCTGGGGCGGGCCTGAGTGAGCTTTTTAGAAAGCGCCCTTCACCCTGCTCAAGTGCAGGTTCTCTGCAGCTGGACTGACACCCGCTGCTCCAGGGTTGAGAGCTGAGGCTTTGTCATGGCCACATGAGGTCTGAGAAACACCCTCCTGCACCCCATGACAGGAGGCTGGGGTGTGGCTCAGCAGGCTGGGCACTGCCTCTGCGGCAGGGAGGCCTGGGTTCTAGGCCTGGCTTCCTTCTTCTAGGGCAGTGGTTCCCTTTATGCCTCAGTTCCCTTTCTGAGAAAAGGGGGAGAAATAAAGGTCCCACTCCTTCCACCTCCTTGTTGTGAGGATCTGATGAACCCATCAGAGTAGCCTGAAGTGTCCCAAGCCTCAGGGGCAGCAGTGGCTGTCACCTCTGCCCGCAGCCATTTGTCTTGGAAGCTGCTCTCCCTGGGTTTTATTCTCTGTTGATGGATTCCAGCTATGTTTGGGGCCAGCACCTGCATACCAATGCCAGAAGGAAGGCCTGCTCTGCTCCACCCCCCAGGATCTGTCCTCACTTGATCTCTGCCAAGTCCCAGGCTGTGAGTTCCCAGCAGGGCTCGGAAGTCCCAGTGCCTCCTAGGAGGCTAGGACCACCATGCCTGTCCAGCCTTGCTGACTGTAGCCGGAAGCGGCCCACTGTGTCCCCTTTGAGAGTGGGTGTCTCCATGAGAGAGTGGCAGTGGGGAGGTCTTCAGGGAACTCAGGAGCCACGAGGACAATTGGTAGCTGTGTGGGGGAGAGAGGCTGGCAGGCTGTGGCCCTCGGCACTGAGCCGCTAACCAGGGCCCTGCCAAGCTGAGGCCTGGTTTCCCACTGCCTGCCATCTCCAGGGTGCCAGCAGAGGCCCAGGGGATCCATTGCCCCTTTCTCTGGAGTCTTTGCTGTGACTGGTACAGCCTGGGTGGGTGTCCCCTCAAAGACAGAAAGCTTGCACAGTCACAGTTATGCTCTGCTGTCTACCAGGGTAGGGGCAGAATGCTTAGAACTAGCCCTGCCACAGTTGGGGGGATGGGCATTCTGGCGGTCAGGGTCTGCACAGGCACTGGAAGTACAGAGATCTGATTTGAGCCCCTGAGTGCTTGTTAGCTCAGGGTGGCCCTGGTCAAGTGCCTTGGCTGGGGAACAGCTGTGAACACAAAGCCTTTCCCCTGTGATATGGGGAGGTGAGGGTAAGGGCTGGTCATAGTGCAAGGCAGAAAAATGAAGCAGGCTGAGGGGCATCCAGAGTGGGTGATTCTGCCAGATTGGTCAGGAAGGATCTCTAAGCAAAGGTGATGTTTGAGCAGTGACGGGTGGATGTGTGGAGGAAGTATCCAGCAAAGGGAAGAGCATACGCAAAGCTGGTGAGCAAGGACAAGAGCTGGCACATTTGAGAGGAGCCAGGATGCCAGTGTGGCTGGGATGGGGGGCAGGAGAGGGAGAGTGAAGGCAAAGAGACCTAAGTGGTGGAAATCCTCACAGTCATCATATCCCTGGTGGTGTAGTTGGGAAATAGAGCTCAGAGAGGTTAGACAATTTACTTGAGGCCCCACAGCCTGATAACTGGAGGCACTGGGTTGGACAGCAATGTACAGTGCTATCATATGCTATTAAAATGCTCTTATGAAGTGCAGGTAGCACCCTGTAATGGGTAACGCTGGCTCAGTGGGTGCTAGCTGTTTTCCCTGTTAACTGCAAGTGTATTTAACAGGACTACACACTGGACACCTGGGAGTCAGCCTGCCTCTAAGGACCTTCCTGGGGATGTGTGATATGACAGCCCTGGGTTCAAACCCCTGCTCAACAGACCTAAGTCACTGGGCTCTTCTAGACCTTGGTTTGTCCATCTGCAAGCTGGGGTTCATTCTACATGCTTCAGAGTCCTGGCAGGAGGAATGAGCCACTCAGGATGTGGTGAATAATTAGAAAGCATTTCCCCCAGCCCCTGTAACTTGACCCTTGGACCTCATGCTGCTTTTCCCTGGCATGAGTCCAGAAGGAACCATTCCTCCCCAAGGTGCTGAGTCTGCACACCTGGGGGGCCTGGAACAGAGCATTCTGTTCAGGCAGGACCACCTTTGGGGCAAGGCTGCTGCAAACCCTCATACAAATGGGGAACTTGGCATCTTCCTATTGTCCCCTCCCAGGGGCTCCCTCTGCTTTCCCTCTGTGGCATCCATCACGCTTGTAATTACTTGTTTAGCATCTGTCTGCTTCTCTGGGCTGCGTGCTCGCTCATTCTCGGCTGGCCGTGTTCATGGCTGGGTCCCCAGCACCAGAGCGGCCCGCCTGGGGCATAATAAATGTTTGTTGGGAAAACAAACAAACAGCCTGGCTAGCAGAACAAACGCACGGATGCTCTTTGGAGCAGCTGGACTCAGAGTCCCCGGGAAGCTCCGCTTCTAACACAGGCTCCTCCGTGGCCACACACTTCCTGTGTGATCTTGGGCAAGTCACAGTATTTTTAAAAAGTCAGGAGAGTTAGTGAGTAAGATGGATCCAGGGACAAGAGGCTAGAGATGGGTTCTCCAAGGAGGGAACCACAGGGGCAAAGGCAAGGAGGTAGGAAAGTGCATGGTTTGTTCAGAGGAACCCAGATTTCCAGCAAGACCAGTGTTTGTTGAACACAGTGGGTCTGTGTTTGTGGGGGGCTGCTGTGTGTACCTCACACGACAGTGTGTTAGTATGTTAGTGTGTTATGCATAGTGAAATGTGTGTGAGGGTGCTAATGCACAGGAGGGAAGGAGTCACCAGGTGTCACCAGTTCTCACCCATCCTACAGACCAGAGGGGTCCAGGCCCTGGGCCAGGCTGTGGGTGTCCAAGGTCCCATGACAACATAGACACAAACCCTGCCTTCTCAAGGATGGCATTTACAACCCCGGAGAGATGATGTCGTAGAGCCAAGGGTCAAGCTGTTGAGCTCAGGTTTAGGCCCAGCTGGGTGAGAGCCTAGAGAGGTGATTCAGGAAACAGCATCTTCAGATGAATTCCCTGGTGTTGAGTCCCTGGTTAGGTGGGATAATCAAGACACAACCTTGCTCACTTCTCTTTCCCTTCTTAGCAAAGGAACTGTGGCTGTAGTGTTTCTCACCAGGGTCAGGGTTCA
This sequence comes from Dinomys branickii, assembly GCA_004027595.1. NCBI lineage: Eukaryota > Metazoa > Chordata > Mammalia > Rodentia > Dinomyidae > Dinomys > Dinomys branickii. The sequence goes on from PVLD010001370.1 coordinate 70,705, forward strand.
TGGCAGCTTTGCCCTGGACCTGCTGGTGCATGTGTGTGTGTGTGTGTGTGTGTGTGTGCGCGCGCATGTACACAAACTCCACACCTCTGCGAGAGGGAATTCTATCATGGAAATCGTTTTCAGCCCTCAGTGGCACAGGGTCGCGCAGTAAGCTGGCACTGGAATATTTTGAGCTCCCGGTAATGAAAGCAAACGGCAATTTGGCGTGTCTTCAGGCTTGAAAGCCACAGAGCGGCTGCATTCAGTCACCGGGGCCATTGTTACCCACCGCTAAGGGGGAGGGAGAGGAGGGCTCAGGGAGGTTAAGTGACTCGCCCAGCACCACAGGGCCAGTAATGGGAGGGGAAAGTCCAAGGCACAGAGTTTGACCTCTCCCCTCCCCCAGGGCCAGGCTGCTCCCTGGAATGGATCTTCTCAGAGCATTTCCTGGGCCCTGGTTTCCATAGCAGCAGGGCCATTCCCGCACAATGAGCCCCCATGTCCCTGGGCTACCAGGGCAGGAGGCTAGATCTTGGGTGCAGGGGTGGAAGTGGAGAAGGCTGATAGGCCACTTGCAGGGTCTTGGGGCCTCTAGTCCCTGAGGAAGGACCAAGGTGTTCATTTCGTCCCTTTGGGCTATGGAGTTGGGTCCACTTCTAAGTAGGGAGTGGGGAGAGAGAGAGGCGAGAGAATGAAATGAAAGCAAAAGGGGAGACAAAAGAAATGATACAAAGCCAGGGCAGGAAAAAGGATATGCTTGTTTTCCAGAGAAATCATTTCACCTTTACAGCCTTGGAAGGCTGGTTTTGATTAACCCCATTTTACAGGTGAGGAAACAGGGCAGATGTTGCTGCTTCTCAACGTATAGTGGAAGAGCTGACGTCTCACTGGGGAGACGTGAGTAGGAGCTGGTGGAGGGGAATGCAGAGTCCCTGCCCTGTTCCTGACCTGCAGAATCCGATCCTCTAGACTGCAACTGGGAGAATTGTTTAGAGAGCAAAGCTGGTGTCCTCGCCGTGGAATGGCTGCCCTGCACTTGCTTAAGTTTATACAGCGAGTAAATGCATAGCCAGGATTTAGGACCCAGAAGGGATTGAGAAATAGAGGAAAGTGACAAAGAGAAGCTTTTCAAAGCAAGACAGATATGCCTCAGAAGAGATGGCAGCGAGCAAGAGAAATAAGAAAGCTAGAGACGCACGCCGCGCCAGGCGCAGGGCTGAAAGAAAGGTAATGCGAAAGGATTAGAGCGAGCTGTTAGTGACTCCGGATTGCCTGTCACTCCAACACAGCCCCTCACTTCTCCTCCCCGCAGCCTGATGAGGGGGTCCTGTAACTCTCCTTTTTTTTGGGTGAGGAAACTGAGGCTGGGAGAACAAAGAAGCAGACCTAGCTTTGAACCCTGCTGGCCAGTGTTGGAAGGGATCATGACTGTAGCCCCTGGACTGGTAAGGCTGCCTTCAGGCAGAAAACTCATCCAGGGGCTTAGACTTGCGCTCATTTACCACCACTCACCAGCTAGGTGACTCCGGGACCTTTCTGTGTCTTGATTTCTTCTCTTGCAGAGTAGCGATATGAATACCTGTCCCAAAGAATTTCTAGGAGGCCCCTCCGAGGGAATAAGAAAAGCTCCCCAAGCAGGATCTGGGGCCCAGGAGTGCTCTGCAGCAAGGGAGCTCTCACAAAGCCCAGGAGGCAGAGGGGCCTCCTCACCGAAGGGATTCCCAAGGCCTCTTTACCCTGAACCCAGGCAAGGCAGAGGGGCTGCCAGTGAGACCTGCTCCTCCCTGGGTCCACAGCAAACCTATCAAACACAGAATCATTTACAAGACACACACAGTAACCCAGCTCACACCCCGCCTTCTGCTGCAGACCATCGGCCCCTATGAGTCTCACCAGTCCTGTGGGTGTCCCCACCCCGAGACCCACAGGAGTCCACTCCCAAGTCTGCTCAATCCAGATGCTACTGTGTCTGATGAGTGCCCCTGCATTCACCCCCACCCCCAGGAGGAATGACTCCTGGAATTGCACAGATGAAGAAGCAGAGGCAGGAGATAACATGTCGGCCCCTAGCCACACATCTGGGAAGTGGCACAGCCAGAACCTGCATGTGTCTCTGGCTGTGCTCACACTGCCTCCAGTGACCATTTGCTGAGTCTCTGCTGTATTCCGGGCTTCTGTGATACCTGTGCTTTGGGTCATTGCTTGCACCCTCCCCCAGGCTGGGGCAGCAGAGGAGGATGAGGTCCTTCCCAGACAGCACAATGGGCGCTGACATTTGTGGATCATGCTAGGACATTCCCAAAGACATTTCCTCACCCTACCCCACAGCCCTGGGGACAGATGATGTGTAAAACTCAGAACTCAGTGGTGACCAGCAGTCATCCTCTGTCCAGTCCTTGTTCTCAAATATCAGTGGTCTTGGCTTGCATGGCCTGGGGGAGGGGTTAAGAAGTGAGCCTTGTGAACACTTCTGTGGTGATGGGCAATGTGCATTTCACGTTTTTACTCTTGTGACCACACAGACCAGCTGAAGTATTGCTGATCACGTACCATATCATCCTTCTACGCTGTTTCACACAAATAGGTCTCTTTGATGGTCTGTTCTTTTCCTCCTATTTTACAGAAGCACAGAGATTCTAAGTATCCGGCATTCAAACTCAGCACTTGAGTGCCCAGACCTGGCTTCTAACTGCTTCTTGGTTCTCTGACAGTGGAGAGATAAGGGCAGGCCTTGAATTCAGCTGGCTTCAAGCATGTGTGAAGTACAGACTGAGAACTGAGTCTCACCAGGCTGGCTGTGGGTAGGGTGGGGTGCATGCTTGGGGACACAGCACATCTGTGCAGGGTGTCGGGGTGGGTCTGAGCAGGGCTGGAGGGCAAGAGCAGCCAGAGACGGAGACACCCACAGAAGCACGCCAGGCTCTGTGAGCCAAGGAGCTGGCTGCAATCTCATCTTGTCACCTGGGTTATGCTCTATTAGTAAAATCAAAGTGAGGTCACACCCCCTCCTCTGTTCAGCTCAGTCCTATTGCCTGCAGAGGAAAAGCCAAAGTCCTTACAGTGGCCTGTGAGACCTCACCCTGGTTGACCTCTGCTATCACTAGGATCTCACTGGCGGCTGGTCTCCTTCCTTGCTCACTCAGCAGCAGCAGCAGCTCACAGAACATGCCAGGCACACTCATGTCCCTTCTGCCCCACAGCTCTTCTCTGAGGTATCCACATGGTCCCTCACCTTGGCAAGTCTTTGTAGAGACAAGCCTTCCCTGGCCATCCTATTTAAGACTGCAGCACTCCCTGAGTCCTGTTCCGGTTTTAATTATTACTCCTTCACAGCACTTATCACCATCTGATAGGCTATGTATTTTGCTAGCATATTTGTATGAAAGTCTTACAGTTCCTAGGATAATGTCAGCTCTAACAGCTGGGATTTTTGCCTGTTTTGCATACTGCTGTATCCCCAGAACCTAGAACCGTACCTGGCACACAGTAGGAGTTCAATAAAAGTAGTTTTTGCATGAATAAAAATCATAACTATGATCTTATTTCACCATTATCACTTTGTAAGGCATTTTCTACCTTTTGCTAGTTTGGGAAGGCAAAGGGCTGACCCAAGATCACAAAGCTACTAAGGGGATGTGGTGGATGCCCAGTAAGTCCAACCGACAACCCCCTTTAGCAATTTCCCAGCTAAGGAAACAGACTGGCCCAAGGTCATGCCTGCTCCCTGATCAGCTCAGACTCAGTGGCTGATCCCTAGCCTGGGCCACTGATCATAGCCCTGTACTCTGGGGTAGAGGAAAGAGAAGTACAGCTCTGACACAGGTGCCAGCTCCAAGCAGAATACTTTAGATGCTCTTGTGTCTGAATTGTGTGTTTCTGGAAAATTCCTGTGCTGAAATCCTAGCTCCCAGAACCTCAGATTATGACTATAACTGGAGCTAGGGTCTTTAAAGAGGTAATAACTTCCAATGAGGTCATGAAGGTGGGCCCTAATCCAATATTCTATCCTTATTTGAAAGGAGGTCTTTTTTCCCCCATAAAATTTAAAAGAAGAAGAAAAGTAAGTTAGGACACAGACACAGAAGAAAGACTACAAAAAGACACAGGGAGAAGACAGCCATTTGCAAGCTAGGGAGTGAGGCTAATAAGGAAGTAAGTCTACTGACATCTGATCATGGACTCTTATCTGAGACACCTGTGAGAAAATCATTCCTGTGGTTGCAGCCTGTGGTACCTTGTGACATCAGCCCCAGCAAACTAATACAGATGCATTAGTCCGTGCAAGCATCCCTCCTATAACTGCCGCATCTTACTAATTAGGAAAGGGCTCAGAGAGGGGATGTGGCTTGCCTAGGGTTACACAGTTTGGATCTATGCTGAATGCAACATGCAGTCTAGTGGTCAAGATGGAAGCCCTAAGAAAAAGCCATCTAACCATACTGGCCATCAGCTTCTCTGGACAGGTAAGTGCTATGTGAGCGAGCTTAGAGGACCAAGGGCTCCATTGGTTGGGGCGACCAACCAGGCATTCTAGGGAGGCAGGAGTGAATGGCCTTAAAGAGCGAGTACCATTCAGTTAAAGACAGTGACTGGCAGGATCTGAGGTGGCTAGCTGTTGGAGTTAGGAAGGCCAGAACCCTCATGGCCTCTGAGGCCAGGTGCTTAAGCTGGCCAGCTGGACAGAGCACCATTTTCCCAGTGGGACCTTCAGGGAAAGGCAGTTGGTCAGTCAGTACCAGTAGTAGGCCATGTTTAGTGGGAAGTTGCCATGCAGGAGTAATTTCCAACTTCTTGGTCTCAGGACTCTTTTACACTCTTTTGAAAATTACTGAGAACCCCTCAGAGTTTTTGTTTATATCAGTTTTTGTTGGTAGTTATTGAAGAAACCAGAGATGTTTTAGTTCACAAAGCGAAGAGATCATCTTTGCAACAATCCTCTAAGGGGGTACTATCATCCATCGTTCCATTGTAGATGAGAAAACTGAAGCCCAGAGAAGCTGAGTCCAAAGTTTCTTAGCTGGTAAGTAACAGGATCCAGGATTTGAACCTGAGCACTCTGGCTGCAGAGCTCAAGCAATGCACTACGACTGCGTTATTCTGCTTGGGCACAGCGTAGCTACCCCCGCTACAGGCAGAGTCAGATATTCTCCTAGAAGTCTCAGCCCAAACCCATGGAACCAGGCTGGAGCAAGTAAGCAGTGCACAAGGAGTTAACCATTCTTGAGATGAGACTTGACACTGTGAGAGGAATGCTTTACCCCAGAGGCATACCAGGCACCCTACACCCACCTCCACACCCAGGCAGGGGTGAGAAGTCTGCTCTCACAGCACAAGCCTTGGAAATGTTATTTCCTGAAGTGTTGCCTCACCCCTGCTGCAGCCTAGAGCCTCTGTGATGGGAGCTCCTTTGGAGAAGCAGCTGTTTCTCATCTTTCCCCCTGCATTGAATCTGGGACCTGCCCGGCACCAGGGAGAACTGAATTCTGGAGGGTTTGGGGTATGAAAAGTCCTGGCCAACATCTGCCCTTTCTCTGAAAGCCATGCCTATCCTGTTACTGAGCTACTCTATTGAGCTCATTTTATCTGTATGAACTTCCATTGTACATCTGGTCATTTCACAAATCCAACTGACCAGTTCTTGGGTATGTACCTGGTACTTCACTAGATACCCAGGACATGGCGCAAAGGAGTAAAACAGATAAGGACCCGTCTCTTGGGAAACTCATGGTCCATATGGAGAAGACAGATGCGGAGAGAGGCAGCCGTGGGCAGTGTGGGATAAAGAGAAGCTCAGGGGGTTGTGCAAGCACAGACCAGGAGCTCAATAAATATTTGTGGTCCAGTAGGAAGCTGAGATTCCCTCAGAAGCCGAGCTTTTGGGTAGTTCTCCAAGGTACCACTCTATTGTACTAGTGATGGCCAGCTGGCTGTGTAACAGCAGTCCCAAATCTCACTGGCTCAACATACTCAATGCTTATTTACCACTGATGTCACAGTTCCACATGGATGCATGCCTCTGGGTCATCAAGGGTTCAGGCCCTTCCATCCAGTGCATCTGACATACATTGGGGTCTTGGGTTCTTTCCTAGATCTTCTATATTCCTTAGAAGAGGAAATGGAAAGGCAGGATGTGATAAACATGCAGGAAGTTCTAGGGTTGACCTAGCAGAGACTCCTGGCTAACTTACCTTGTCTGTGTGAGGATGCAGGTAGTGATCTAGGTGTGAAGAAGACAGTGGTTTCAGCCCTCATGATCACCCCACACAAATTCAGTGGAGAAGTAACAGTCCTGAACAATGAGGGCACTTATGAGGTAGACATGAATTCTGGGTGTCCACAAACCTCTCTGATCATTAGATGCCCACTGAAAATGTGGTGGCCAGGATTCTTGCAGCTCAGTTGACAAAAACCCAACTCAGTCTATTTAAGAAAAAACAGAATGGATTGTCTCTCATCTAGGAAGGCAGTTTCAGGAATGGCTGGATAAAGGGACTCAACGAGGTTCTCTGCTTGACTTTGTCCAGCAAGCAGGCTCCCAACACATGGTAGGGAAGGTGGCTACTAGAAGGTGGGCCAAAAGCACATATTCCAAGATCAGTGATCCCAGCAGAAAAGTGGATATCTTTCTCCTATATTCCATATACTCAAGTGTGTGTCCATTTATTAACCGCAGAAAATCACTTGAGTGTTGCATGGAGTGGTGATCACCTCTGCTTAGGTGTTCTCAGCAGAAGCCCCATGCAGCCCACATGGTGTAAATGGGGGGCTATTTTCCCAAAATGGGACACAAACCAATAATTCCATTAAGTCCATTACAGGAACCTCTCTAGAACTTTCCAAGAGTGTTGGGCCTATCAAGAAAATAAGTGGCACATATCTTGATTAATAGTACATTTTTAGGAGCTTGGTGTGGACCATGATTTTATAGTGGTCAACGTAGAAGTTTTCTTCCTCTTCCACTTCAGAAAGTGTAGGGGACCAAAAGCCAAAAGAGGAAGAATAAGAAACCAGTGTATTGTAGGTAAAACTGCTTAAAGAGCACAGGTAGACAGATGGGGCTGTTCTCAGTGAGCCTCAGCCTTGGATTGGTTTTCTTTGCAGTCACAGTTGGGTGAGCACCAATCCATCCTTTCTGACCCCAGGGCAGACCTATCTTCCCTGGTGCTGGCCTTAGGCCAAGAGAGTTCAGAAATTCCTCCCTGCCGGCCATTACATAGGGTAGGGTGGTTGCTCTGATGGGAACTCCAAGCCCCTGTCCCTTCTCAGCAGTTGGGGAGGCCTGGTAGGGGAAGCTCCTGGTTCCCAAGGAAACCAACGAGATGTGTGATAGGCAGCGAGTCAGAGAAAGGAGCAAGCTTGTTTGCTTTGCTTTTCAAAAATATCAATTCAAATAACCCAATTCACTGTGAACATTTTAAAAGAAAGAAAGAAAAAACATAGAAAAGAATTGTTAAAATGCAAGCCATCTTCAATTTCGCCATCTCGTGTTAACTACCGTTACATGTTAGTGTGTATCCCTCAGGCCTTTGTGAGTGTGTGTTCAAACAAAATTAGAATCGTGCTTTATGCATAATTTTTTATCCGGCTTTCTTCAACACACTATATAAAGCACTTCAGCATGTCCACAAGGCTGTAGGCGGCACAAGGGCAGGAACCATGTCTGCCTGGTAATCACCAGATTCCTGAGACTCTGCGTGTGTGTCACACTCAGTATTACCAAAACGCTAGTTGTAGGTAACGTGCATCAGGTAACTTCTAGGCGTCTCTGTGCATCATTTAATTACATCCTCACAAGCTGCTATTACAGGCTCTTCTATGAACCACATCTTATGGAAGGGGAAACTAAAGCCAGGAGAATGACGCTCACCCAAGATCAATACCACATCTCTGTAGCAATATATCTTTTCGCAGCGTGGATGCTTGTAGCATGTGCCTTTTCCCACCCAGCACCTGTCCTTGCCACATTCCGTCTGTGACAGGCCAGGACTTCTCATTTGGAGAGATGCTCCAGCCCAGCCACTCTGGAGCTGCATCTGGGTAGCCTCTGGTCTTAGGTCAGTTCTACATGGCACCCTTTGCCAGCCTGGATCGAGGAAGGCCTTGATCTTCCTCCATGTGGGACACATTGCCCATGACCTGCCTGAACCAGTTGCACGTACCAGTGTGCATGTCTGTCCACTTCCCAGGGGTCATGCCCCTGTTGTCCTTAGTCCTTTTTCCTTTCAGCTCTCTGGCCCGCCTGAGACCCAGCCCTTCTCCTAGACATAGGCCATAGCAGCCGTCTCACATCTCTGCCTTTATGCATGCCGTTCCATCTGCTTGGTATGCTCTTCCTTATCTGGTTCACTCTGAAAGCTTCTACTTATCTAGCAAGACTCATCTCAGAAGTCACCTCTTCTCAGAAGCCTTCTCAGACCACCTTGGGTAGTAACAACCTCCTCTTTTGTGGCCCAATAATGTATCATTTGCCTTTTTTGTCCAAGTCTTCCTTGATTGTAGTTTATGCTTTCTCCTAAACAGGACTGTGAGATTCTCAAAGACAGGCTCAGTTCTCTTGCCTGTTACCCTAATGCCCAGAACCAACCTTGGGCAAATGAGGCCACCGATAAGTAAAGATCCTCACTTCCCAGACTTATCTAGTCTCAAATCTTGAGAACCAAGCAGGTCAGCATAACATAGTGTCCCCCAGGTTCTGAATCCATTGTTCAATGTTCCATTACCTGAAGTTGAGAGTCCTGTGGCCTTGGGTGCCAAGCCATACTTGGATATGAATGAATGAATGAATGAATGAATGAGTCCAAAGCTGAGGATGCTTATCAACTCTGGAAACAGACCTGTGTGAAGTTGGTGGAGAGGAGGGGAGGAGGGAACATGGAGATGCCAAGCTCAAGCCAAGAAAGTTGTTTTGCTTTGGAATATATTATTTTTGCAGGTTGCTATAGTTACCGCTGTGAAATTAAAAATTAAAACCTTGTGAAAGAGAGAGGGTTGACTGAGATGAGGCAGTTCCTTGACAGGCTGAGTTATTTATCTTTTCCCCATGTAACATCTGGTTATGTGCTTGCAAATTTATTTTTAATTCAGAGCTCTAAAAAGGATTTCGCGGTGGTGCGTGTTGCCCGGATGATCAGTTCGGGAGGGGGAGAGTGATCGGGTGGTATCCAGGGGCAACTGGTGACCCCCAGCTTGTCCCCTGCCTCTTGGTTCTGCTTCTCATGCAACCTCTAGGAGCCAGGGGGTGGTTTGAATGCATCTGGACCCCCTGCCAATCAAGCGGCAGCGGTAACCATGGTTCCCAGATGCAGAGCCTGGATGGAGGCTGTAATCTGGTTCCTGCGTTCTCTGAGCGGGAGGACAAGCATGACTGGGTGGAGGGGGCTTCTCGTTCCTGCCTCTCCACTCTGACCCTGATTGTCTCCTGGGATCTGCCTGAACCCCTTAACCTCATACCCAGCAGGCAATGGCTGTGGCTTGGTGGAATAATACTGGCCGGAGTTAGATGTGGGGTCTGGGTCCGGACCAGTCACTGCTGGCTGTATGACCTTAAGAAATCACCTTTCCTCTGTGATCTCCATCATTCTTCAAGGAGTGGCTGGAGTCTGCAGTTCCCCACTTGAGGCACTGTCCTAGGTGTCTGAGGGCTGCCTGACATCATGGGTGCTTTTGTGCTTCCGCCGGCTGTGGAAGGTGGGCAGGCTGCCCTCTGGGTTCCCCCTTCCTCTGCCAACTTTCCTTCACCTTCAGCCTTTGTCCTCGTATTCCCTGGATGAAACTCTCTTCCCCCAGAACTCCCCAGGACTTCCTTCTCTGCCTCATCCAGGTCTCCACCAAAATGTTACCTTGTCAGCGAGAAGGGCAGCTGTGGATCTGTCATACCCCTCGCTTCTCCTAATGTTCCATCCTGCTGATGTGTACGGTTGTCACTCACTTGACCTTGTCTGCAGTTCTGTTTTCTTTGGTCTCAGTTACCTGCAGTCAACCACCCTTGGCATGACTCCATGGTCGTCCTCCTGGTTCATCATATGGTTGGACTGTCCACAGCAGCCTGACTCTATGTCATGATGTCTGTGGCTCACCTCCCTGGATGCTGTCCCATTGTCACAAGGGTGAGTGTGGCATAGTGAAGTGTCATTCATAGAACTTTTACTGTGGTATGTTGTTATAATTGTTGTATTTTACTATGTTATTGTTAATCTCCTACTGTGCCTAATTGATAAGTGAAATTTCATTTGGAGTTTGTATGTGTAGGGTAAAACACGGCATAGACAGGGATGGGGACTATCTGTGGCCTCAGGCATCTTGCAACACATTTCTGCAGGAAGGGGAACTGCTACAGGACACTTCCTTCTAGGATGTAAACTGGACAAGGGCAGAGACTGTCTGTCTTAGTCACAGCTGTGTTGCCTATTCCCAAACATAGCCTGGCCCAACATGGGACTTTGTCACTCTTTGTTGAGTAAATAAATGAATGGGTGAGTGAGGGGCTGAAGAAAACCTGTATTGGTCCCTGCACCCCTGTTCCTTGTAGGAAGCTGGGACAGGCCAGGTTAGAACCGAGGGGAGGAGAGTAAGACAGGCTAGGAAAAATGAAGCCAAAGGCTGCTGGAAAGAAGGATATCAATTCCTCAGGATGGCCGGTGTGTGCATGTGCATGTGTCTGAGCAGTGGCCTTTCCTGAAGATGTAACAATGACCCTATAGCGTGAGTGATAGAATGTAATTATATATGTCCAATGCCTAAGTCTTCTTATAATTACAGAAGCAATAATAATGGTCCTGTATGGAGTACTAATTGTAATGGTTTAGGTAAATTAACTCTGATCTTTACAAAATACCTGCAAGGTTATTGTTATTATTATTAATTTACAGTACTCGGGATCAGGCTTTGGTGTGCTTTACCACTGAGCTGCATCACCGTCCCTTTTCATTTTTATTTTGAGACAGAGTCTCACTAAGTTGCTCAGACTGCCTTGAGCTTGTGATCCTCTTGCCTCCCCTACCTCACCACTACCCCCGAGTATGTGGGGTTGCAGACATCCATCACCGCAGCTGGCTGTTAGGTTCACTGCTGCATCCATGGTGCCTGGCACCTAGCAGAGACCCAGTGCATGTTTGTTCCATTTCACATGAAAAGCATTGGATCAGAAAGGGTGAGTGAGTGTCCGAGAACACACAGCCGGCAGGGATAGAACCAAGAGTTGAGCTGGGTCCTTTGGCTTAGTCTGTGTCGGAGGAGGAGAGGAGAGCTCCTCCACCCATAGGGTTGGCTTCTAGTTGCTGCTTCCCATCCTTGCCCTGAAGCACTGTCTTTCCACCCATCCCTCACCAACCCTTACAACTTCTCTGGCACCCCATTTAGCAGAGTCTGAAAGACCTCAGGCTAGGTGAAATGGAAATCGGGCCAGGTGGGTTCAGCCATCAACACAGCAAACAACCTGGCCCTGGTGTCTTTGAATCTTCCTGGCTCACTGTCATTCTCCACTGTGCCTGCTGGGGATGACATGGGAGGAGCAGGGTGTGGGCAGACAGACTTCTTGACAGGTCTGGACCCATTACCTGGGCTCCCCTATGGGTGAGCTCCAGAAGCTCAGCTGAAGCCCTGGGCCTTCAGTGGGAATGAATAATTAAAGCACCATCAGAGCCAAAAGCTTGGTGAGGAGGTGTATGGAGATGGTATTGCCTCACCCCAGCCCAGCTCTTGATTTTGGTAGAGGCTGTTGTTCAGTCGACTGGTTTGGTGGCACGCAGAGCAACATATATGACTACAGAGGGGCCTGCTCAGGTGTACAGTGGGCAGAGGGCAGCCTTGGGGATGCAGAGCAGCAGGATGAGCTCAGGCCCAGCCCTGCTGCCTCATGGCCATGCTGGGTGATCTTGGGGCCGATTTGTCTTGGTTTTCTTCCTAGTACCATTTCTTCGGCGCAATGGGAATGCAGGCTGTGCTTGGAGGAGCTGTTGAGCAGGTGCAGACAGGCGATGTAAACTGGAAAGTGCCGAGTAAAGGGGCTGAGCAGTGTCAAGAGAATCCCTACTCCCTTGCTTACTGTGCGCTTCTCCCACAGCCTGGGAGCTTGGGCAACAGACTCTGCTGGCTTTGTCCGCTGTGAGCACCCAGGGTGTGATGCCCACCTCTCCAGTTGTCTAGCAGTCACAGGCACAAGGACATGATTGGTGACTGTGGGCAGTCAGTGTGCTTCCTGCAAGTCCATGGGCTGGAGACTTGGACCTGTACCCTGTTCATTCCACAGGATTCTCCACTGTGTTCCTGGGAACTGTCCTGGTGGCTGGTGGTTGGGAGGCCAGAGGAGCTTTTTCCAGCCCGATCCATGCACAGGCCTAATGCTGGAGTGTTTTGAGAGAGAGAAGAGGGAGGGTGTGTGGCTCCTGGAAGGCAGGGGGATCCCAGAGAGGGATCATAGACTTGGGCTCAGGCAGTCCCTTGTAGGAAGCAGAGGGAGGAGCAGGGACAAAGACAGGCTTTCTGACATGGAGGGGCACTGTCCTGGCCCTCTCCCTCAATTTTATTGGCTGGGTTAGTGTCATGTGCCACTCCTAGCCACAAAGGAAGTTGGGGACGTGTGTATGGAGGGAACTATTAGCCACAGACCTACAGCCTACAATGGTTCCCCCTTCCTAGATGTTCCCTTTCCCAGGCTCATGGATGTCTGACCTTCTGGAGAGAAGGTCCTCTACCAGCAGCAGCATGCAGTGGAAGGCCCTGGGAAGACTCCGAGAAGGTGACATTGAGAATTCTGGGATTCATCTGGGTCAGGGTCCAGAGAGGGTCAGTGGTCTCCTCAGGGACATGACTTGGTTGCTGTTGTTTATGAGAAAATGGCTAAGGTGCCCTCTGTCTGCTAGAGAGAACTCATCTCCTAACTGCCCAGGAACCTCAGTGAGCACCCATTCCTTTACAACTTTCAGTTTCCCTATCCGTGCAGTGTGGCAGCTGAATGTCCTCTCTCTCTCTCTCTCTCTCTCTCTTTTTCTCTCTCTCTCTGAGAAAGGGTTTCACTATGCAGTTCAGGCTGGCCTTGAACTTACTTGGTAGCCCAGGCTGGCCTCAAACTCACAGAGACCCTCCTGCCTCAGCCTCCTGAGTGCTGGGATTACAGGCGTGTGCCCTCACGTCCAGCCAGAGCGCTCTAGTTTTGAAGAGGCCAAGCAGATTGGATTTTAATGGCAAAGAACACTTGAGTCTTGGACCAGCCTCTGAGGTGGAGGGGCTGTGGTGAGATTGAGCTGTGTGGTAACATTGCGCACCCAACCCTTGATGTGGTGTTGAAGAGACTGTGGGAGAGAAGCGAGCCAACTTCACGGGCTCCTATGCTCCCAGCCCCCACTCTATCAGTTAGGGCAGATTTTCTTTGATCTATTTCTTATGTAGCATTACTGAAATCCTCATTGGTAGACAGGACTCCAAAGTTAAAAGCAAAAGTTTGCAACTAATAACTAACACTTTATAAATTTACTCTGCGTCAGGCTCCACACGTATTAATTTATGTAATCTTACATAATGCAGACAGAAAGAAAAGTACTATTATTGATTCTGCTTTTAAGGCAAAGAAATCAAGCTAAAAGAAGTTGAGTAATTTACCCAAGGTCACTCAGCAAAGTGGGATCTGAATCTAGCCAAGATGTCTGCCTCTTAACCCACCTTTTTGTTTCTTTCTTTCTTTCTTTCTTTTTTTTTTTTTTTTTTGAACCAGGAATCAAACTTATGACCTTGTGCTTGGCAGGCAGGTGCTTATGCCACTGAGCTACATCCCAGCCCTCTTAACCCACTTTTTTGTTTGTTTGCTTTTCAGTTTTATCTTTTCTGCCTTCCGTCAAGTGTTGGAATTCCTGCTACAACATTCTCCTGAAGCATGGCTTCAGCTTGCATACCTGCAGGGTTGTGGTGCTGCTCCCTACCTCCCCTGGGATCAAGGGCCAGCTGTACCAGTGTGAAAACTCTACCTCAAGTTTGTGGACTCCTTAACAAGTCTTCAGGATTCAAAATGGTTTCCTGGGAAACAGAGCAGTTTGCTCAGCCCCCAGGGACCTGGTGTGGCTTGGACTACAAGTGGAGAATTTGGAAGGAGCCAGCAAGCCTCACACTACATGGCCGTGGGAGAGAACACAGCAGGGACACCACTCATTTCTCTCCCTGGGTGTCTTAGTCTGTTTTGGGCTGCTGTACCAGAATACTATGGACAGGTCATTTATAAACAATGGAAGTTAGTGGACTCACGGTTGTGGCAGCGAGGGCGTCCAAGATGGAGGGTCTAGCACCTGGTGTGGGTCTTCTTCTGTGTTGTCACAGGCAGAAGGTGGGAGAGCAAGCAAGCATAAGGGGAGAGAAAGGGAAAGAAACAGAGAGGAAGTGGTGGAATTCACAGCCTCAAGCCTTTTATAATCGAATCAGTCCTTTCCTGAGGGTGGAGATCTCTTGACCTAAACACCTCCCCCTGGGCTCACGTCCCAACACTGCTACTGTAGGGATTGCAGTTCCAAAACAGGCCTTTCGGGGGACATGCTCGAAGCATCCCATTGCATTTCCACCTCAGCTGCTGTGAAACAGCCCTGTAAGACCACCTTCTTCACAGGGTTGGGTGAGGCATATGCAAAATGATCTACGTGGACAGCCTGGTCCATCATGGCACTGCACAGATGGTAGCCAGTATCTTGGCCTTCCCGCTGCTGCCATCATCATCATGATGATCACCCAAGAAGTCTTCTCAGTCTGGCACCTCCCAGTAACTTGTACAATGGCTTGATCATAGGATCGGTGAGGTCAGGAACTTGACTCGGGGGTTCAAATTCTCCCTCTTTGGCATATGGAGGAATTGAGTCTTGGAGAAGGGTAGAGACTTATTGAAGGCATCTCAGCAAGTCAGTGGCATAAGAAAATTAAGAGTTCTGTGGAACTGAGTGAGAAGTGATTGGCCAGTCCTGTGGATCCCCTTGGAAACATGAGGTCAAAGGTCAGAGGCAGGCCCATTAAGAGGGTGGGACTGGCTTCTTGGCACTGAGCTTTCTGGAGAAGTATAGTATAGGGGAGATGATAGGGTGCTCAACTCCACACATTCAGATGTGTTGCCTAGGAATTTCTGTGCAGTATCTGGGTGTGAGACACAACTTACAAAGACATAACTTAGATTGGGCAACCACCGTAGATGTTCTAAAATGGCTTTTTCTCTTTTTTTGGATAGTTTGGGGACATAGGGGCAGGACATCTGAGAACACTGAGTGATTTGTTGGAGAAAGCCAAGGATTCAGCTGCTCCACCAACTCGCATGGGTGTGAATGACCATTCTGAGTCTGTTTCTTCCTCTAGAAGATGGAAATGGGGTCATTGAAAAAATTGAATGTGACAAGAGCAGTTGAGCAGCTGGAAAAGTTGCCAAGCCGGAATCTATCTTAGCCATATTTAAAAATTAGGAGATTTGACATCAAATCCAAATTGCCTCTATCTCTCAAAAAAGAAATCAGAAAAAAATCAGCCACCTTGAACTACTTTCTCCAGAGGCCAAATTGGGCATCTCTGGCCCCTGGAGCTACACCCTCTGATCTACCAACCTGCCAGTCTACCTGGCAGCTGCAGGCAGGTTGGAGGTCAGCTGGTTTATCTACCTGCTCGGGCAGGTCTGTCCCAGGCTGTGGAGACAGCTGTCCCAGTCTAGGAGGAAAGATCCCCGAGAGAGAAGAAAATTCCCCATCAAAAAAAAAAAAAAAAAAAGAAAAGAAAAGAAAATTCCCCATCCCTGGAGGGGTTTGCTCAGGGCCGGTCCAGGATGAATATTTCCTTTCATAATGCTGCTAATCATTTTCCCCTGCAGGCAGGAGCACAGGCTTCCCAAGCTCCTGCAGCTGCGGTGCCCTGTGGGCTCTTAATCAATGTTACATGGTAATTAATAATAGATCCTCCGATCCAACTCTATCACTCCCAGCTCCCTGCTCACGCCCTCTGACAAGCTGGCATCTTCCCTGCCAGATGAGGCCGAAATCAAAGGCCTCAATTTGGAGCTGAAAACTTTCCCCTCAGTAGCTCCTGGGAAGGAGTCAGGACAGATGGAACCCCTGGTGAGTCCCCACTTCACAAGGTTCACTTCAGCCCTTGGACAGGGTTAAAGCGTAGGTTCGGAGCCTGCCAGGGGCTCTCACACTCTGGTGTGCATGGGTGTGATTCAGGGGGTCTGTGGTGGGACCTGGGAATAACCATTCCTAACAAGTTCCTAGTGATATTGCCCCTGCCACCCATGGACCCCTCTTTGAGAACCACCGATTCCCTTAGCATTTTCCAGGCACACTGCTACACAGGGTGCCGGGTGCTGGGAACACGGAAATGAGGCTGAGAGAACACATTACCCACACGGTGCTGGGAACATGGCTGGTATGGTTTCTGCCCTTTAGTTTTGTGGAACTGACCCAGGGCATTATGGGATGAATAGGAAAGTAGGTTCCAGAAATAGACATGCTTGATCTAAGTCCTGTGCTGCTGATTACGCTGGCTGATTCTGGGTGGCTTCCCTGACTCACAGAGCCTCTGTTTCTGCAGCTGTCTAATGGGAATGATTGTGTTTCCTGCCTTCAGTGGTTGATGTAAAGAATAATTGAGGAAAGGAATGTAAAAATATGTACTCAGACATGTTCGTTACACAAATCACATACATTAGTAATTATGTGTTTATTGTTCTGGATTATTGTCCAAGTTTGACACATGTGTCTTGAACATCAAGAGTATACCAGGTGTTGAAAACACAGACATAATCCCCAAAGCTAAACTCCCTGCTCCCACAGAGCACATTTTCTTATCAATAAGCAAACATATCTCTAGTAGGTCAGAGAGATGGTGAGTACTACTAGTAGGACCTTTGAGCAAAAAGCCCACTGGGGCCTATATCAAGCCAGGGAAGGTCAGCAGGGAATACCCTGGGCAGAGGGCAGATGAAGTAAAAAATCTACGTGTCTCATAGCAGCAGTCAAGGGTTTCAGACCTTTGGCCTTGAAAGGTCCCATTCATCTGCCTTCATCTTTCCTCAAAGGACTGAGGCTCCTCCAGCTTCGGAGCTGGCCAATTTGGGGCCCCCCACAGACCACTTCTCTGCTGAGTTCTACTTGCTATGCCTGCAGAGTGGGGATGATAGTCTTATCTACATCTCAGTGATGGTGGGAGTTGGAAGAGCTCCAGGCTGTGAAAATGCTTTGCAAGCTGGGCACTCAGCAGGAGCTCAGTGAATGATGGTCACTGTTGTGCCTCCTCTTCTCCTCCCTTCCCTTCTCAGGGAGACCCAGGAGCCAGGTAGCAGCCCAGGCCCAGAATTCTTGCTTAGCCAGAGACTTGGCCTTATTTGCATACATTTGCATAAGGCCCGAATTGGCATATACCTCTTTTTGCCTTTAGTTTCTGTGAGCTGATGTCATCATTTAAAAATAGGGTGTTGATCTTCCCCTCTTCCCACCACTCTCTTTGCCTGTTGAAAGCATTTCAAGCTATTAATCAACTACTCTGGGTTTGGAAGCTGTTTTCATTTTGGCCCTTTTTGCAGAGGGGGTCATTCGCTCCAGGCAGCCCTTGATTACCTCCTTTACTGGAGGGGAGACAACAGCAATGATCTCACGCAGTGGAGGGTCCTGGAAGCTTTAAAAGGAAAAGTCAATTTTATTCTTTCTGCTCACAAAAGTAGAACATACAGGCAAAATGGAAAAATATAGAACAGCAGGAAAAATTCCCCAACAAAGTATTTATAATAACCATGACCAGGCAAAATCACTGTTAACATATTAGTGTATTTCTTCCCTGGTTTATTTTTTCTCCACGCCATCTTTATATAATTGAGATCATGCAATATATATATATATATATATATATATATATATACAGTGTTACAGCTGCCTTTTTCTGTGCGGTATTATAAACTTGTCAATGCCATTTTTCACAACCATGTAATATTTCATTGAGCAGATAGTTTTTTAATCCCTCCTCTGTTGTAGGACATTTAGATTTGTCCAGGTTTTTTTTTCTTACGATGGTATTTGTGGCTGAGATGAAAATATTTATATTAAGGGCTTTCATGGCCTTTTCCTCATTTAATTTTGATTTATTTTTTTGGGAGAAAAAATGCTGGAGTAAAGAAGTAAAGCAGCTTGGAAAGAAGAAGGAGGCAAGTTTAAAACTTTGGAAAGATTTTCCTGAAGCAGTGTCTGATTCGGGAATGTGCTTTGAGCTGGCATCACCACAAGCCCTTGAATAAACAAGCCCCAAAGCAGCCCTGCGACGCCCTGCTGGGAGCCCAGGAACAAGAGCTCCCTTCCCCCACCCCACGCCCTGTCGCCAAGGGGATGTAAAGGCTTGGATGAGCTGCTTTCTTGCAAGTCTCCCTGGGGCAGAATATGCCTAAGAAAGTATCTGTGATTCAAGAAAACTTCAGCTGTATCTCCAAGGCAATGAGTGTCTCTATGCTTACAAATCCTACTTTGTAAAAAAAAAAAAAATGACTTGGCTTTGTGTCAGTTAGGAATGCCTTTGGCTTAAACAAATATGCATTTCTAATCTTCAATAAGAAGATGCCAAGAGATAGCAGTTCAGGATATGTGCAGCTGGCTAATGAGGCTGTTCAACCCTTGGGTTCCATCTCTCTTCGGCCGTCCCAGGAAGATGGCATTTGTGTTCACAGTTGGTGTCTCATGGTACCAAAATGGGTGCTACATCTCTCAGTATCAAGTTCTCATTCTTAGTATAAAGAGAATGAAAAGGTAAAGGGGTAAAGAAGCTTTACATTTAAGTTTGTTCTTTGTATCAGGAAGGCAAAAGCTTTGCTAGAAGGCACAAGCAGGAAATTTTTGTTTCTCTCATTATGTAGAACCAAGTCACATGGCCATTTCTGAACCAATTGTTAGAGAAGAGAAGAAAGGTTACTATGATACTTGGGCCAGTCAAGATTCATTCACTGTGCTCAAGGAGGGGATACTCCCCTGAGATCAGTGGCTCACCGGTGCCATGGGGGCAACAGTCAAGGTTTCTTAGCAAGGAAGAAGGGAATGGGGTGGGGAGGATGAGCATGACTAAAGAGAGGAAATTGTCACAGGGTTTTGGAAAAATCTTATGATTTCTTTTCACTGGGTTGGATCTCACTGGCTGATACCCTTCCTCTTGCCCATTGATTGGCTTAGGGGACGAGTATGTAGTCTAAATAGGGTCAGGGCATCTGTTTTATGGTGAGAAGACAAGGTTGGTTTTGCCTTGTGCAGTGTGTGTGTTGCGGGTTGTTGAGTCTGTGATACCTGGAACAGATGCAGCCATTTCATTCTCACAGGGGAATCCAGACTGAGGGTGAAGGTGACGCACACCCAGAGGAAGGGACAGAGAGTCAAACAGTTGCCCAGGAAACAGAGCCAAGGCCTAGACTATGCTGGAGGCTTTCCTGAGCTCTAGACTTCTCAATCACAAAATCTTCCATAATCTCAAGTTGCGCAAACCAGCCTGATTGAGGTTTCTAATGAAACTACAAGAACGGCAACTGAGAGTGGGGCAAACAGAAACTTTCAAAAATAGGGTTATGTGGTTACATAAAGTTTAGAGAACTGGACAGAGCAAAATTAGAGAGGGTTTTTTTTTGTTGTTGTTGTTGTTGTTGTTGACTTAGATGCTTTTCTATGCTGATATGTGTGAGGTGGGGTGAGGTGGGGTGAGGTGGGGGCTCTCCTGCAGCTTTCCAGGGTCCTTTTATCGTAGCACAGGGTCCATGCTGGGAATTGTGGACCAACCCCACACCATTGTACAGACCTCAGGCTTTTGGTTGCGATCAGTCTGATGGTTCACGTGGGCAGAGTTAGGAAGAGAGGTCAAAGGGAAGGGCAAGGTTTTGGTTCCCTAAAAGCCTCTGCAGAGAGGGAGTGAGGGAGGCCTTATATCAGACAGTCCACAGGGCAAAGAGGCTGTCAAGAGGCAGGAGGGAAAGACATTCGGGAGCTTTTCTGTGGGGTGAAGGGAGAAGGGGAAGCTGGGTCCAGCTCTGAGTGTTGCTGCCTCTGCTGTTCACTAAAACTTTGGCTGATGGCTTCTCTCAGCTTCAGACATTCTGTCTATGAAGTGTGGGGACAGGCAAGTTGTGAGTGACATTCCCCTCTCTGGCAGGGCTGGATTGATGAGGACTTTCATGGTGCCAGGCCCTCTGTGATGTTGTAGAAAAAGAGAGGAATACAATACTTAACCTTGCCCTGTCAGGAAGCCATGGTCTAAAGGTGGAAGGTGTGTGTGTCTGCGCATGTGTGCGTGTGCACGCGTTTGCTTGCGTGCATGCATATATTGCACATAATCAAAAGTCAATTAGGGATGGCAATAGTTTTAACCCATCTGCTCATCTCTTTCCAATTATTGCTAGCAACCCTGAGGCCATGTCCAGGCTCTGTGGGAGAGGCACCCTAATGGCTGAGTGATGTCTGCCTGGACAGCAGGACTGTGGGTGCCTGCTGCCTGCCTGTCCTCTGCCTTGTAGTTCTGTGTGAGAGGAGGAAGAGTAGGGGCTGTGGGAGCTGAGGGGATCCCCACCTGGGGTGGAGGAACCTCCTGAAGAAGCCAAGAACACACTGGCCAGGTAGAGAAAGGGAGGTGCAAAGCCCTGCTCAGGAAGCGAAGGCACAGCCTCCAGTCACTTTGGGTGCTGTGTGTGCAGGTAGGGGATGGGAAGGCCAGGGGCCCAGGGACAGGTCACCCAGGAGCTTGAAGGCTGCTATAAGGGCCCTCGACCTTATCCTCCTGCACAGGTGGTGGGCAAGGGTGACCAGGGCCAGCTGGGCTGTGCAGAGACCAGGCACAGTGGGTGTTGTGGAATGGCCACCCTCCCCTCTGTGTGAGCTTAGGGAGGGAAGCAGGGACCAACTTTTCAGAAGAATACAGGTTGACCTTTGCTGACTTTGAGTAAATAAACAACCCCAGCACTGCAGCTGTGGAGCTGGGGACTGCTCAGACCTGGCCCCGGGGTTGCTGAGGGAGGGAGGCTTCTAGGCTGTCTGTGGAGCTGCTGAGCTGCCCGAGTGGGGGCAGAGGCTTGGATCCTTCAGAGTAAAATGGTCACTGACAACTTCCCACCCGAGTCAACAAGATTCTCCCGGGAGGAGGGGCCAGGTGGGCAGCTTTTTTTCTAATTACCTGGGATTGGGGTGTGCTGAGGAGCCCGTGTGGCCTTCACAACAGCAATAATAACAACAAAGACCCTTCTGTTCTTTGAGAAATCTCCATACTAAATAAAAATAAGTAAATAAAAATTTTTATAAAGACCCTGGTGACACCAGTCTGACCTTCAGAGTGCACCCTGAATCTAAAACCTGCCGTCTTGCCCTGCTGTTACCTTCTTCCAGGTGCCGTATTTGCTCTCCTCCAGCCTCCCTGTGCCCTGATCTTTGTTCTGTCCTCCCTCAAGTGCCAGGATAGTTCTGTTAGCACAGAGGCTGGTTCACATGGCTTCTTGGGCAGAAAATGTCCCAAAAGCTCCTGTGCAACTCACAGCCAAGTGCCCACATGGTACTGTGCTTCCTCCTGCGGACCCTGCCCACCTCCCTCCCCCTCCAAGCTTATCGCCATCCTCAGGGTCACTCTGCTCTGGCCATTGACCTTCTGGAGTCCATCCTGCCTGTTGTACTCTTCCCCAACATTTTCAAGTCCTCTCTTCTGAGGTCTCCCTGACCATCCCATCTGCATCACAACCTGTGATGCCGCTTTTCCTGCCCCCATCTGTCTGTCTTCTCTGTGGGATGCAGCACCATCTCACACACCCTAGATGGCTGAGTCTGGCTCTCCCCTCACATAGGGTGCTCCCTGAGGTGGATATGGCTGTATTTCCTGTCATTGTTGAGACCCCCGGAGCTGAGAATAGTCAGAACAGCCTTGCTACTGAGAGAAGGCATGACTCCTCTGAGAACCCAGGCTCTGGCACTGAGCTTCTGCCTTCTCAACACTGCCAGGAAGGCTGTGCTGTGAGCTTTTATTCTCATTTTCTCCTTTTAGTCTGGAGAATTTCTGTTAACCCATTACCAAGTTTGTTTTCCTCTCTTGTGTCCAGTCTGCTGATTCCATCCAAAGAATTTGTGCTGTCTAAAGTCATGTCTTTCTAGCATGGTTCTGGCATTTCCAGTTGGCCTTCCCTCTTGTTAAACTCTGAGTATATTGAGGCATGATGTCCACCTTTTTTACGAGGTCTTTCCATCAGTTTATTGTGGTTAAAGTCCCTGCTTCATAGTGGGTGGCCATTTAGTACTATGCATCAGGCATTGGGACAATGAATTCAATCTTTTTGTTGCTTCTGATGAGAAAAGGGTGGCTAGATGGCTGGAGGTGACTTGCCCCTGACCGCATCTCAACAAGTGTAGGCACTGGGACTTGGCCCTCAGACTGACGGCAGAGCTTCTGTTCTGGCCAACTGTCTTAGTTACTTTTGTTATTGTGTAGACAAAATACCTAAGACACCCAAAATCAAAGGAGGAAAGGTTTATTTAGCTCATGGTTTGTGTAGGGTTCAGTCCAGAATCAGCTGGCTCCAAGGCAGGGTGGCATCACAGAGGAGAAACAGTTCAAGATAGCAAAGCGACAAAGGACAAGCACAACTCTTTCTATCCTTTATATCTTATCTAGAGTACTTAGGATGGGTAGCACTCACACCCTAATCCTAGTGCCCTCAATCCTAGCATCGTACCATGAATCACTCCCAGCACCACATACTCTAGCTCCATCCACCTCTGAAAAAGCCCCACCTATGACTGCATGAGGCTTTGGGAGGATACCTAGACTCAAGCCTTAATACCAGCTGTGTTTGTTTGCTGTCAACCAGAAGCTCTCCCAGAGATGTGGGATCAGCTCACTGTGTTACCCACAGCAAAGGATCCAGGCGGCCTATCCCCAGGGTACCTCTTGGTGGCTGGGTCTCTAAAGAGCAGAGTTAGCTCTGGTTCAAGCCTCTGTGCTTGGCCTTCCAGACCCCCACCATCTGGCCTCCTCCATGTTCCCCCCCCACCAGGCTCTCAGCAGGGAGGCAAGCTGATCTCTTCCTCTGCCAGAACCATTCTCTACCTTTTCCTATGCCCCCACCCCCAGATGTTGGTCTTCCACTTGTTCATCTGACACACATTTGATCAGTTTGAATTCTGGTCTTTGCATTTATACTGGCTATGTGATTTCAGAAAGTGTTACCCTCTCTTGGCCTCAGTTTCCTCATCTGTAAAGAGGGGACAATGGAAACACCAATCTTAGGAAATCAGTATGAGGGGCCATTTAGTTAGGCCAGGCATCAGCAAAGAACAGGGTCTGATACTTAGCTAGTCCTTACTAAATGCTTGTTGTCATTAAGAGGGATTGCTGTGACTTGGGACATAGAGGTGACCCTGACCCTGCTCTTTGGGACCCCCAATCCTGAGAGAGCTCAGGCATGCAAACTCAATTCCTATGGTCAGGGCTAGAGATGGCACAGGTGCAGGGCAGCCAGAGATAGGCCTTTCTTTGCCCATCTATCTAGCCATTTGGCCGGTCAGGGGGACAGAGTCGCTGGGCTGTGAAAAGTCCAGCTGGCCAGACTGTAGTGGAAGCCCCTTCCTCTTGACCTTTTCCCTGCCTGCTGCCAGCTAGCCACAGTTGCTCTGTCACCTGGGGAGGAGGCCGTGCACAGACACAGGGACAGGAACGTACTCAGAAAGGCCAGCGTGCACTTCCTTAGGAAGGCAGTGCTCTGATGGCTGGATGCACAACAAGCCCAGCATGCAGACTGAATTCAAATGCAAGAGAGCTCACACATCACAAGATTGTGCCATACTTTGCTGCATGCATTTCACAGATATCAGTTCATTTGACTCTCATAGCAGCCTTTTGGGGTCTGTTTCATTAATATCCCCATTTCACTGATAGAGATGGAGAAGCGGCAAGGAACAGCTTAGCCAATTTGCTCAAGGTTAGGCCAAGTACGCAGCAGGCCTAGCCTCCCACACAGAGAATCACACTATTGAGGCAGATCTCTGACCACTGTGCAGACCTGTGGCACACGTGTGCAATGGCATGCTGATTTCTAGACATTCAGACACCAGTGTGAGTCCCGATGGGCTTGGGGACCTTCCCAGGGCTTCACAAATACTGGCAAAGACAAGACAAAGTTTCCCACACCGGGCGATAACACAGCCTATTTAAACCCCTGGCCTGTACAGACTCATCCTGCACTCCCACTGCCATGCTCACTCACAGACACTCAGAGGTAGGAACCTATGGTGTGCGTGTGTGCTGACACTGCCCCCTGCCCGGACACACACCCAGGAGCAGAGAACAGTCATGTGGATTCTTGGCACAACTGCCTGGCTCTTAATGACTCCTCACTTTCCTCTCTGTTAGAGTGGCAGCCCCGAGAGGGTGGGGCGCCCCATGTAATTGCCCCCCAGGCCTGGTCCAGTGCCTGAGACTTGACGTAGGCTCCAGAGAAGCAAGCCTATGGGTTCTTGCCCTTATGGCTTCCTCCTAGGGAGGGATGCCAGGCCCTTTGCTGTCAAGAGCCCTGACTTAGACAGGCCCAGGCCCTGATGCATCTGTCCTTAGAGGCAAACGACTTGGCCCTTCTGGGCCTGAATAGTGCCCAGGGCTCACCCTTTGATCCAGTGGCCTTCTGGATCTTGCTCCAGCGCGCAGGGTCTTTACCTGGCTCCCTCAGCTCCCTCAGATCTGGTCTCCAGTCTGGTGGCCAGACTACAGCTTCTCCTGGCTCCTTCTGTTCTCACCACTCCCTCTGCTGTGTCTTCACGCTCTCCCCACAGACCCCTTCTAGCTGTCTCTTGCTCCTCTCCCTCACGAAAATCTAAGTTCCCTGAGGGGGCACTGCATGCAGCCATAGCATGAGCTCTGGGGGTCCTAGGGAAGGGAGGGTCAAGGAGAATAAGCCTCCGTGTGAGGTGAGGCAACGCACCTTCCCCTCACAGATCGCTTGGCTGCTGGACAGCCACAGCACTGCCATCTAGAGTTCTAAGCCCTTACCTGGCACAGTGTGGCTGTCCCAGTAGGCACCTGGCCGGAGTAAACTTCCAGGTCCCCTGTCAGTGCCTGTAGCCCCGCCCACCCACTGTCCTCTGGTTTGCTGCTGGGGGCCTCATACCATCTTTCCAGGCCTCCCGGTGCATTTTTCTCTGTACAGATACAGCAAAGTGAACGTGCCCTAAGTAGGCCTCACCCCTTGGTGGAGTCACCCTCCATTCACTTAATGAGCATTTGCAGAGCGCCTCTCTGTGCTGGGCATTGCTCTGGCATCCCCGCGAGCTCCTACCCTGCAGAGTATGGAGCTGCAAGTCTGTGGGTTTTTCCAGGAGCTGATGGAAGAGCTATCCATTGGGGCAAAGGGGTCAAAGGTGACAGGAGTAGGGCTAGGATTTTGGGTCTGGGTGGTCTGGGCAGCCCCTCAGCAGAGGAGGCATTGACCCAGGCTGAAGGAAGAGGATGAGCTCCCCAACCCCCATATTGTGGCAGCTCATTTCTGGCAGAGAGAACAGCAGTGCCCAGGCCCTAAGGCTAGCAGAAGTTTAGGGAAAAAAGAGCAATGAGGCCAGCAGACTGGAGCCAGCGGGTAAAGGGAGGGGACAGGAGACGAGCCCCTGTAGGCAGGTGGGCTTCGGCGAGGGGGAGGGCCATGGCCCATGGGAAGAGAAGGCACTGAGGAGAGGCCTCCCCCGTGGTTTTATATTTCTCTCTTTGGTGCAATTTTTTTTTGTTATTGTAAAATATCCATCATGCAAAATTTACCATTTAACTATTTTTAAGCACGCAACTCAGTGGCATTAAGTACATTCACACTGGTGCAGTCGTGCCCAGCATCCATCTCTCGAACTTTTTTTTTAATCTTTCAAAACTGAAACTCAGTACTCATTAAACACTCACTCCCCCTTTCTCCAAGCCCCTGGCAACCACCATTCTACTTTCCGTTGCTATGGATTTGACTATTCTAGCTATCTCACATAAGTGGAATCGCACAGTATTTATCCTTTTGTGAGCAGCTTATTTCACTTAGCGTACTGTCCTCAAGGTTCATCCACGTGGTGCCATGCATCCGAATTTCCTTCCTTTGTAAGGCCGAATAATATTCCATTGTTTGTATGGAGCACATTTTGTTTATCTATTCATCTGTGATGGATACTTGGGTTGCTTCCACCTTTGGGCTTTTGTGAATCACACTGCTATGAACACAGGGCTGCAAATATTTTGAGATTCTGCTCTTGATTCTTTTGGGTACACACCCAGAATTGGAATTACTGGGTGGTATGTAATTCTCTAGCTTAGCATTTTATGCAGTAAAATCTCAGGATGCCAGCAAAGAGGCCGTTCTGTGCATGGCATTTAATGACCAGTCTTGCAGGTCCCTCCAGGTGGCTCACAGAGGCCCACCTGTAGCTTTAGTGATTCAGGGCACTTTTGCTTTCATCCGTAATTCAGGCTGGGAGTCAGGTGAGATGGAGCCTCTCACCTTCTTTGGGCAGACAAGGACATAGGCTCTGGGAGGGGAGGTGTCTCTGCCAGGTCACAAGGCTGTGGTGTGCCAGAGCTCACGGGACTCCCTGAAACCCTGGGCCTGCTCTGGGGCTGACTGTGGTGTGGATGATGACACTGGGAAACTTTCTCCTGGCCGCTGTGCCTGCCAGGCAGGGCTGGGCAGCCAGAGAGAGCTCTCAGCCAGCGAAGGCTCTGTCCATCTGTGCCAACACATTAACAAGCTGGAAATCCAACCTAGGGTATCCCCAGGCTCTGGCGAGAGATGAGGAGGCAGCACCCCAATTAACCCCCTGCCACCCAGGAAGCCCAGTCTGCCAGCCCACAGCTCAAGGGACTCAGCTGTGACTGCCTGCATTAAGCTGGGATGTCTGCAGGCAGGCTCCAAGCCCCGAGGCTGGCTGCTGTTGCTGTGTATCCCTTTTAGGAAGGCAGAAAACCTGACAGAGCCTCAGGAAAGGGTCCTAGGTTACCAGTGCTGGGGTCTGTCCTGGGCAAGTGAACAATTTCAGTGGCCTTCTTTTCCTAGGAATATTTTCTCTCCCTCTCTTTTTAATTTTGACTTTTTTGGGTGATGCAGTTCTGTGGGACCAAAGAGCAGAATGGTCTGCTTCCCCGGGTCAGGGTTCCATAAAAAGAATGGAAATGATGCAGGGCCTGATCTGGAACTCTCACCTTCCCTGGCTGATCTACCTCCCTCCTGTAGGCACCTAGGTCTGTGGTTCCTTTAAACCACATGGCCTCTACCTCCTCTCTTGCCTCCCTCCCTCACCCCTACCAGCTGACTGCCACATGGACCTCCTTGCTTTCTTCACGCATACTGGGCACGATCCTGCCTCAGGGCCTGGGCACTTTTTCTCTGCCTGGACCTCCCTGCCCAGATTCCACTTCCACACATTCTTTTTATTTCCACACTGAAATGCCACCTTTTCGGTGAGACTTCCTAACTCTCCTGTTTAAACTGCAAACTAGCCTGCCTGGCTTCACCTCTCTCCCTGCCCTGCCCTGCTTTGGTTTCCTCCACAGCATTTTCCACCGCTCGGCACAAAGCCATGTGCTTTACTCTTCCTTCTAGATGCGTGGTCCATGTGGGCAGGGTTTCTGTCTGTTCTGTTTGCTGCTGTGTCCCAGAACCTGGCATAGCATAGGAACTCAGTAGAAATACACAGGGCTGTCCCCTGCCACTGCCATCAACTGTCCCAAGCTGTAGTCAGCTATGCCTTGCATGCTGCACAGACCCCCTTCTGGTCCCCATGGCCCCATCTGAGGAGTTTCTCCAGCAGCCAAAGCAGACTTGTTAAAATGAACCTGACCAGGTTACCTATTGGTGAAAAGCCTTTAGTGGGTCCCACGTCACATGGAATGAAGCCCACAGTCCATAACTTGACCTTCAGGGTCCACCTGACCTGGCCTCAAGCTGCCTTTGGACTCACTGTCTGTCTGCTTCCTCTGTGGCAACCACATTGCTTCCTCAGGCTGCCTAGATATACAGAGCCCCACTCTGGCCTCAAGGCCTTTGCACCTTCTATTGAAGACTGGAATGCTCTTCTCTCTAATCTTCCCTGGCTATCCCTCAGTCTCAAGCTAGTGTCACTCTTTCTGAGAAGTCTTCCCTGCTTGTCCTAACCCCACACCAAGTCACTCTTACTGTGTTTCATTGTCTCCCTGGCAAGCCCCACATCGCAAACTTGTTTGGTCAGTGTGTTTGTTTCTTGCCTTGTAACTGGAACAGACTCCTGAGCGCAAGTCCTCATGAGCTCACTTCTTGAAACTCAGAGAAGACACCAAGCACACAGCAAATGCTCAATAAATTGGCTGGGTGGGAGCTACAGTGGGTGTCCACCTTCTATGCCCACCTATCCTCACACACTCACATCATGACATGCTTACAGTGGATGCTGAGTTGATGATGCAGGTCTGGGTCACACACTGTCAAGCACAGTGTCTGCATGTGTCTCTGGGTCTCAAGTGTCCTCTGTGCGTTTCTGGGCAACTGTGCATCCTTGTGGATTTGTGTGGCTGCTGCTGTGTGCACGTCTATTTCCGCGTGTGTCTGTGTGTGCCATGGCGAAGCCCTTCCTGTTGGCTGTCTTGTGTCTCTGTGTCCCTGAGCTTTGGGGTCCACAGCCCAGCTCTGTCACACCCACAGCCCCGTTCAGTGACTCCTCTCATTTTCTTGTCTGTCCCAGCCTCTCCAGACTCTAAGGCCCCTTCATCTCCTGGCTGTGAGGTCCCTGCGCACCAGGGAACCTGGGCAACAAGAGTAGAGGGAAAAGGCAGGGAGGCCTGTGCATTCCCTGGGGCCCACAGACCCCGAGCTCGGCTCCCACATGGGGCCTAGGATCAGCTCCTGACTTTAAATCGCCAATCCCAGATCAAGCTTTGGAGCGGGAGCTGGGCTGGTTTCCATGGCAACGTGGAAGCCGTCAGGCCTCTTGCTCATAAAACAGGTCATAAAGCAGAGAGATGGGAGGAGTAATGGGGGCTGCTAGGCTGGTGGAGGGACTGGCTGCCTGTGGGTGTGGGGAGACCTGACCATCTACCTGGTGGACACCAGGCCCACGTTCCACCTCTGTGTCTCACCTTGGGCAGCCTCGGTTTCCTGCTCTGAGAGTGGGAGCAGAAATGACTCTGTATTCTGCCTCTATGACAGATACTGCCTGGATCAGGGAATGCCCTTGGTGGGAGGGCCCAGCAGGACTCAAGCCTGGGCTAAATTCTCACAGCCTGTTTTCTCATCATCACTAGAGAGCCGGGGAGAAGCATGGTGAGTGCAAAGTTCCAGGCTTCAGAGAACACTGGGTTCTAATCCAGCTCAGATATGCAAGCTGTGTGACCTGGGACAAGTGATTAAATTCTTGGAGCCAAACTTGTTCACCTCTAAAATGAGGGTGAAATGCCATAAGGATTCTGTGAACACTTCCAGTAGAAACAGCATGGGGCCTGGTCCAATGCCAGACTGTAGGTAATAATAATGGCTATTAGGGATAACTGGTTATTCTGTGCCAAGGACTTATCTGAATACTTTACACACAGCAATTTGTTCTATCCTCACAAATTATAATTATTCCCATTTTACAGATGAAGCAGTAAGGCTTACTACTGTGGCTCAGATGGAGAAATTGAGGCCCAGAGAGGCATAGCAGGGGACAGAATCATGTAACAAGATGATTGCTGCTAAAATATGAACCCAAGTCCCCTTTCCCTGAGGCTCATGATAGGCCCAAGAAATCCTACTTCTACCCTCAAGCCTGGGGCTGCTGGCCAAAGTGAGAAGGAGATAAAAGTGGCAACAGAGATTCCCAAGCAGTGAGCGCTTAGGAGATACCAGCTTCTTCCTGTGCACTTTATTCTGTCACTGTGGCAGCCCTGCGAGTTCCAAGGCCCTCAGGACTAGCACTCACCCCACTTGAGAGAGGAGAACACTGAGATTAGAGAGTGGTTTGATTTGCTGCATGTCGAAGGGGTAGATCCTGGGAGAGCAGAGACCCGAATTCAGACCCACAGATCCCTGAGTTAACCTACGACCTTAATCCTATGGTCTCTCTGAAATGGTACTCTCGGCATGCCCTTGCAGGTGGCCTTGTGCTGGCCAGGGCTGGGCCCTGAGATGAAGTCGATTGACAGTTAGGGCACAAAGGGAACTCAGAGTTTGCATCTCTCTGCCTGCCTGCCTGCTGACACACACACTCGGAAGGACTCACGGAGGACTTTCTCCAGGCCAGGTGAAGTCCGAGGTACTGGGATGGACACTGCAGTGGATGAAATAGCTAGCCCCTGGCCTCTCAGAGGCCATGCCCTGGTGGGAGAGGCAGATGGTAAATAGCAGCTGGGCATCTGTGCAGGTGCCATAAGAGCTGCAGAGGATGGTGGGATCAGAGAGGGACTTTTCACTCTTGGGAGGTGGGGACTGTGGCACAGGCTGTCTGGATAAGGCTTCTGGTGCTGAGAACAGCTGGGGCAAAGGCCCAAAGGTGGGTGTGTGTCTGGCGTGTGGGAGTAACGGAGAGCAGGTCGGTGTGTGTGGGGCAGATGGGGAGTGGGTGTTGGTGGGGATGGTGGGGATTGGACCAGTGCAGCCCAGTAAGATGCTCCTCTGGGTGAGTGGGGAACCTTTGGAAGTTCTGAGCAGAGGATTAGCATAATCTGACTTGTGTTTTGGACAATCCTCCAGCCACTGGGGGGTAGGCTATAGCACAGGGAGTGAAGGCAGAGTAAGAAGGTAGGTTAGCAGGTGACACACAGGGCTCAGATGGCAGAGGCTAGGGCCAGGCCCGAGTGGAGGAGGAAGTGAGGGAAGGTTAGATTTGGGGGTGATCTGAAGCTGGGCCCCAGGATTAGGGCTGGAGAACTCTGATCTAGGATGGCCGCAAGGCTTGACCTTGAATGGGAATAGAGTTTGCAGCAGAGACCCCAGAGATGGCAGTTCTGTGCCTGGACTCTGCCTATCACAATTCATTCAGGCCTCGCTTGATACCTGGGTTCTCACGCTCGACCGAACACCAGCATCACCCAGGGGACTCACCATAAGCCTGACGGTTGCACCCCACAACAAGAATTTGCAATTTAGTGGGGCTGGGGTGGGGCATGAGAATGTGCATTTCTAATCAGCTCTTGGGTGATGTGGATGGTACAGGCAAGCCCTCACCTGGAGAGCTACAGACTGCAGCAGCTGGCAAAGTAGAGTCCACAGCTGAATGGTGGCTGGAAAAGCCAGGAGGTGAGCCCCTGCCTCTTCACCCCTGGCCTGACAGAGAGTGAGGGGAGCCCTTGAAGCCTGTTCTCCTGCCCTCCACCTTCCATCAAGACTGAGGCCAGGGGAAAGGAGAGGCTGAGGCTGTGTGGCCAGAGCTCCCAGGAACATGTGGGCCACTGGGCTGCCTGTGATTTCTTCCCCTCCCCCAGGATCCTGTGGGCACCACCGAGCTCCAGCCCTGTGTGCACACAGTAGGGAGGCTAAGAAGTTTGCTACCACGACAGGCAGTGTCCTCATTCCTTTGTCTTACAACCTCTTGCCATGTTCACAGCCTGCAGTTGTCAGTGGTGCTGTCAGCCCTCTGATCCCCCTCTGGGTCTCCTCATGTGGGGCAATCAGTAGGACTGTACTTTCCTGTCCACTTAAAGTCCGGCTTGGCTTGGCCCTTGATTTAAGCCAAGATTTTCCAGCAGCAGTGAGGGGTGCCTCTTCCTGGTGAGAACCCTGAGAGCTGGTGAGCGATTTGCTGTGTCCGGCCCCTGCCGGGAGACAGGTGCCTTCTTTATAGGAGGGCTCACCAGAATGGGTACCTGACTGTGGATGCTATGGAACAGAGGCTGTGCCAGCAGGAGGTGGATGTGTAACATGAGGGAGAGACAAACCTTTGTTTTCAGCAGCAAGGGGTTGGCAAATTTTCTTGGCCAAGGAATGAATGTTTCAGGCTTGTCGCAGCTACGCAGCTCTGCCGTGGAAGCAAGGAGGAAGACAGAAGGTAAATAAATGGTTGTGTGGCTGTACCATGTCCTCATGCAACTTCAGTTACTGAAACAAGGGGGTGGCTTAGAGGCTGTAGTTTACTAGCCCAGGTGAAGGCTGGAGAATTGGATCTGTGTGTGACCAAGCCATAGTGGCTGCTGCACATGACTTATGACCTTACTGATGTGTACAATAGAACCCACTGCACTTGTGCAATTGGAGGTCAGTAGATGCTTTAGCTGTGGCTGCAGTGTGTGTGCTCTGCATCTTCCCACTTCTCCCCCTAGTCTGTTCTGGGAGGCTGCCCTGCAGGGACCATGGCAATCACCTCACTTGTCCTCTGGCTTCCCACTGGGGGGTGTGAGAGGAGGGAGGTTGGGGTTTTTATTCCCCAATTCCCCTCCACAAGGTAATCTCTGGCTGGCTGTGTCCTCCAAACAAAGCCTATGGCTCCAGTGGGGGGGGCTTGCATCTGTCCCCAGGTGACAGTAACTTCTCTTGATTTCACTTGTACCAACCATGGGTTCTGTGATACCCTTTGTGGCTCCCTGTAGCCTTCCTATCCCTTTATAAGTCACCCCTTCATTAAATTCTAATCAAATGGCCCAACCTGGGATGCTGCCTGCTCTTTCTGGGCTCCTGACTGTTACTGCTTTGAGGCACTCAGAGCTGAGCTCGAATTCTGATCGGGTCACTGCTTTGGCTGAATCATTTCACCTCTCTGAGCCCCTGGGTTTTCTCTTCTGCAGACTGGAGCAAAAATAACATCCAGAAGAGGCAGAGGGGTGCCATCAACTATGCTGTCTGTGCAGTGTCAGGAGGCATGGCTGTTAGAGTTGGGAGGGAGGGAGGAATCGGCATCATAACTTCTGAGGGTGGGGCTGTCAGCCCTTCTTGCCACATGGACATGAGGTAAAGGCTGTGTGGAACAGAACGTTCAGTGCCCAGAAGCGTTCAAACCCTGGATAGACGTCAACGTGGCCATCAGTCCAGTCCCTGTGGGGATGTTGGTGGCGCAGGATGAGGCATCAGCCAGGCCCAATTCAAAGGTGGGCTGTGTACTTCCTGCTGTGTGACCTTGAACAGCAATTCCACGTCTGTGTGCCTCATGTACAGTTGGGATAAAAATACCTACCTTGGGTGAGGAATAAAACATGAGGCAGGCATCCCGACTCTTTTTGACTGTGGAATGCTAAATATCTAGAACAGCGCCTGGTATGTAGTAGGTGTTTAGGATTTGTTGGATGAATGGATGAGTGAATGAATGCATTTTATATAGAGCACTTAGCGCAGTGCCTGTCGATGTAAATGCCAATGTTGAGGAACTACAGGTAAATAATTAGCATTATTACCTGCGCTTTAACAACAGGCAGGATGGCTGGTGGTTACCTGCTGGCTTCTGGAGC
Source organism: Dinomys branickii (assembly GCA_004027595.1). NCBI lineage: Eukaryota > Metazoa > Chordata > Mammalia > Rodentia > Dinomyidae > Dinomys > Dinomys branickii. The sequence goes on from PVLD010001370.1 coordinate 104,023, forward strand.
AGCCACCAGAGTTTAGGCCCTGCTTCTGCTGGTTTGTAGCTCTGTGAACTTGGGCATCTCATTTAAACTTCTTCACTGAAAAATGGGATTTCTACCAGGGTCTGCCCACAGCCTTGCTGAGGATCATGGGAATCTTTGTGTGCCCTTGGCCCAGACTCAGATGTGTGTGAGCCAGCTGGGTCCCAAATCTGTCTGGGTTGGGCACTTGAAACACCAGTGGTTTTGCTGGAATGGCACCTGGCCTGGGCCATTTGCTCTGTGACACCGGACTGTCATTGTGGTCTGAGAGCCTCAGTGTTCCCATCTGTGCAGTGGGAGATGGTGGTTAAAGTGGAGTCACGTGCACACGGCCACTCTCCTGCCCGCACCGTTCCTTTTGGTGCCTTCCTCATGGCCCAAGAGATGGGCTTCTGGATACTAATGGTTCTAGGCAAAGCTGGGATCAGGAGAGAGTAAGGGTCTGGCAACGATGCTGACAGTGGCATTCTGTGCTTGTTATTGTCTTTACAAAGCCACAAGGAAGGCTTTGGAAGTGAGGTCCCCACCTCCAAGACTCTTGTGCTGCTCCTCACCTCACCCAGTGGTAGGGCCCAGCCCCAGGGCACAGGGCAGGTGGCAGCCCCTCAGAGCTGAAAGATATGCCCCTCTCCAGAGCCATCCACCTGCTTTTTTTAACCTCCACAAGCTGAGTAATGTCCAGAGGGTTGTCGGTCCTTCCTCTCCGGGTGTGTGTGAAGTGGGGCCTGGCTGGCAGAGAGGAGACTGCTGCCTCTGAGAGCGGCTGGAGTGCGGGACGCATGTGAGCCCCCAACCCCGACCCAGCATGGGACACGTGTCTCTGAGTCTCACCCTCACCCACGGTCCCATCTTCTGACCACTCAGCCTCTGTCTGACTTTCTGTCTTTGTAAGCACTCACACCCTCTCTGACCTCAGCCTCCTTTCTGAGTCTCCATGTCATTTTCTGGACTCCCCGTCCCCTTTCTGAGCCCTATGTCTCCCTCTGAGCATGTGACCCCTCCCTGTGCCCCTCAGAGTGGGCACTTGGTACCTGCCAGCAGGTTGGGCTGGAAAGGACTCTGCCCTGCCTTGGAGTCAAGAATCTGGGACTCTTGTGGTACTCTTGTTCCCATTTGGGTCTCAGTTTTTCAATCTGTGTAATGAAAAGTTTGGACCAGATGAATGAGAAGGCCCCTTCCCTCTTCGAGCAGAGGTTTCCAAAGAAACCCGCAACCCTTCTGAATGGGGGGATTCCTAGCACCCAGAAGCTTTCTCTCACAGTGATGGATCCCTCAACAGACCACACTTCCCAGACTTAGCCAGAGCTTGGGCTCTCTTTGAGTCGCTGCTGAGAATTGGTCAGCTTCATACTGTTGGGACAAAATACCTGACCCCCACAATTTACAGGAGAGGTTTAATCTAGGTGTAGGGGATTCAGTCCAAGGTGGGCTGGCTGCAAGGCAGACTTATCATGGCAGAAGAGCATGGCGAAGCAAAGCTGCTTCTTTCATAGGAAGCAAAGCGAGAGGAAATAGCTCCCAAGAAGGAGAGGTCAGGGACCAGATATAGTCCCCAAGGCCATGTCTCTGTGACCTACCTAGATGACCCCAGAGTATGCTTTAGTAATCCCTCCAGCCAACCAAGTTGACAATCAAGATGAACAGTCACATACCCCACGTGTACTTCCAGCCCCACCTCTTCAAACTGGCTGGGTCTGGTCCAAACAGGCTTCCATCTGCCTGGGTGCCACCCCTTGCGCCATCCCCCTCAGTCTAAAACTTGGCCAGGCTGTATGTATCTTGATGGGCCCCAGTGTCCTCTCCGTGCATTCCTTGGCCAGTTAATTTCATCACAGGGAGGGTACTGAATGCTGCAGGAACTCCCTGCCGTGAGCAGCACTAGAGCTGAGTCTGGCTCTAGAGCTGTCTGGTTGCTGAGGCAGCTGTGAAATGTACTGCTCAGGTCTCCTGTTGGGGGAATATGGCGGAGTCCCTGAGGGCCTAGCTGCTGCCGCTGGGATGTCCCTTTGTATTTGCTCTGCTTTCCTTTCTGTGGTGCTGGAGAGATGAAGGACTCCTTCAACAAGGGACTTTGGCTCAGGGACTCCCCTGCAGCACAGTTAGACCTCTTTGGGCATGTGCTACACTCTGAAAATCTTCCTACCCCATCACCTTCTCCCTCTCTATGTCCAGTTGCCCACCTGACCTGCAGCATTGAGGTCTGAGGCTCTGGCTGCCTCCTCCTGCCCTCCTTTCCATAAGCTTCCTCTGCATCTACTAGAATCTTGATGCCTGCTTCTCAGAGGATCATACCAACTTCACTGCTGGGCTATGCAAGTTGTGCACACACAGAGACTGGGGACAACAACACCTGTATTAAAGGAGCCCATACTGTGGACTATCAGTGTTTCATCTGATCCTTATACAGCCTCAGGAGGGAAGCGCTCTGACCACCCATTTCACTAAGAGGAAACAAACTCCAATGAGGAGAAACTTACACAGGGCACAATTAGAAAGTGACTATAGTTTCTGCAAGTTTTTCTTTATACTTCTCTTACCTCCTATATTACCTTCACTATAAGCCACTGAGTCAGGCACCAAGTCCTGTTTTGTTGATGACTGTGGCCCCCTCCGTGGACCCTCACATCATCCCCAGCATGCACAAAGCTCTTGATAAATACTTGCTGCCATTGCGGATGAATAAATGAGCAGCAGAAGAGCTGTTAACAATGGCCAGGTGGCTTTTGCACATTGCAAACACACTGCAAGGAGAAGATGCTTCTGTCTGAAAGTCCCCAGGCCTGATAAAACACGAGGGTGTGAATTTCTATATTTACTAAACATGATTAGCTTCTCTTCCTTTCTCTTTCACAGCCATCCATTGCACCCTTGGGAGAATAGAGGATGCAAAGAAACAATCAAACCCCACAAGACTCCTGGCTCTGCTGCTCGCAACTTTCCCAGCCTCAGTTTCTTTATCAATATAATGGCCACATTAGTGTCTATCTCAGGTGCTTGGCAGAGAAGACTGAGTGGGCATATGCACATCCACGCTACTGCCAATGCCTCTGGTGACCTACAGAGGTGGACATGGCCCCACTGCCAAGCCTGGGCTGTGTGGGTGGGCGTGGCAGCCATGGCAGTGAAACATCAGTGCTCTGAGGTGTGCTGAAGCCCAGGGCTGGTGTCTGCTCCCTTCCCCCAGCTGCGCAGTGGCGTCCTGCCAGCCCTCACAGCCAGCGGTGTCTCAGCCACTGGCTGTCCCAGTTTCTGCTGACAGCAGAGGGCCATGCGTGAGTCACCACATCACCCCAGGTTTCTGCAGCTGCCCTGGGCTGGCAGGATTAGTAATTGGATCACAGCGTCAGGAGCCCCAGAACTCAGACCTGGCTGTCCCGCTGCACCAACTGCTCCGCCTCCTGGGGCCTTGCTTCAGAGACTGGGAAACTGAGGCCTAGAGAGGAAAAGAGATTTTCCCAGAGTCACATTCAAACTTAGCAGAACCTAATTTCCTAGTTCTAGGTCAAGGGCTCATTCATTCATTCCCTGGATTTTAGTTCTACAATATCTCCCTGCGTTCTGTCTCCCCTCTCAATCTTAAGGAATGAGGGCTCAGCCACTGAGAGCTCTCTCCTCGGTGGCATTGCAGCCTCTTCCAACCTATTCTTTACATAGCAGCCAGGTGGGCTTCTTCAATTATAGAAAGTATCTGGCATGGTGGCACACACCTATAACCCCAGCTACTCAAAAGGCTGAGGCAAGAGGATTGCAAATTGAAGGCCATCTTGGGCAATTTAATGAGACCCTGTCTTACAATAAAATAAGGTAAAATGGAGTTGGGTGTGGTGCATGCCTGTAATCCCAGCACTTGGGAAGCTGAAGCAGGAGGATCATTGTGAATGTGAGGCCATCCTGGACTACAGAGTGAGTTCAAAACCATCTTGAACTGCATAGTGAGATTGTCTCAAAAAGACAAAAATAAAATAAAGTAAGGTAAGACAGGATAGGATAAGATAGGATAGGATAGGATAGGATAAAATGTAATTAAATTTAAAAATTTTAAAAAGGCCTGAAAGTGTACTTCAGTAAGAAGCCTGGGTTCCATCCTCAGTATCGCAAAAGCAAAGCAAAACAAATGATGTAGACTATGTCACTCCCTTCCTCAGTCCCACAGTTTCCCATTTTAGTATAAAAATTAGAGCACTTACCCCAGAGCCACCAAACCCTGCAGACCTGGCCCAGACACCAGATCCTTCATGTGAGTGGGTGAAGCCTGTCTTGTTGGCCTCCTCCTTTGTCTGCTTAAACCCACATCGGTCAGACCCTGGCTCCTAGGTGCGTGCCATTCCTTCTGCCTGAATGCTTGTCCTCAGAATCTTCAGGACCAGATGCCTCCATCCTTCCATCTCAGCCAGAAGAAACCCTGTCCTCAGGGAGCCTGGCCCAGCAGCCACTGGGCCCGGCCCAACATACCCCGCCTTGTGCCTCGATGCACAGCCTCCCCAGCAGTGGTCAAGTTCCTTTGCTGACTTGCTTACATCTGTAGCTTCCGGAGCATGTGCTTTCTGGAGGCAGTGGCTTATCCTTCCCGTGCTTGAGCCCCCAGCTCATAATAGGTGCTCAATAAATAGTACCTGAGTGAGCAAAGAAATGAATGAACAAATGCCAAGCCATGGTGTTGGTCGATGTGCAGGGAGAAGGACCCATCTTGAGAAAAACTTACCAGTGAAAAATCTGCCTTTATTTCCTCCCTCACTTGATTCGGAATAGTACCCTCTTCCTCTCTCCTAGCCCCACTCTGCAGCTTCCAGTGGCCCTGCCTCTGTGGCTTGCTCTCTCCTGTTACTGACACACCTCCTGGGTGCAATACCGAGGCATTCCTATTCAAACAGAATTGTTATTTTTAGCTGTCTTCATAGGTTAAAGCCAAAGAAATGAATAGTTAATGGTAAAATCTCTGCCACTGGTAGAGATTGGAAGAGTCCCCCTGAAATTACATTCAGTATGCAGCCCTCCGTCTTGGTAGGAGCTGAGTGTCCCCTGCCCAGGTCAGGCCCAGATATACCATTTCTGTCTTGGTCACCTCATTCCCCTCCCTCGCCCTCCACTTTCCCAAGATAAATCAACCAGGTCAGTCAACACGTTTTGATGAAAAAGAAACAAGTTAGTCTTTTGACTCGACAAAGTGGGCCTTTCTCGAGGCAGAGGGGCTGGGGCAGTCGGGAGCATGTGGAATCAGCACTGCTGGGCCACGACAAGGCCCCTTTTGTGTCCCGGGACAAAGATAGAGTGTCCTGGCAAGATGGGCCAAGGCCTTTCCAACGCCAGCTCCGGCCGCCTGGATTGGCTGGCAGTCAGACAAGGCCACCCCATGACTGGGCGGCCCAAGCTCCAGCCACCAGCCACCTCCACCCTCCCCTTGGCAAACAATCGAGTTGGGGAGAAACAAATCAGGAGAGCAGACTACTGCCCCTGTCCTAGCCACCTGGTCCTTCGGGGTTGGGGATTCTCAGATTCCACAGACTTGACATTTATGGGTCCGAGGGTCCCTGAGTGTGCCGATTCCACAGCCCTTGGAGGTGGAAAGTGTTGGGTTTGGATACAGGTTTGGCGGCCCTGAGTAAGGCAACCCACCTCTGGCAGGCTCTGTTTATCCTTATGCAAAATAGTGCAGTAATAGTTCACCTCTTGCTGTTCACATGCCTGGCACAGAGAGGGCACAGTTCAGATGCTATGATGCACAGCTCCTTGGTTTGTATGTCTCTTTACATGTGTTATCTCATTAGAAACAGAGTATCATGTCTCACTCAGAGATAGCAACTTGGAACCTCAGTAGAGTAGAGATACTTCGGAGGGGACCCCAGCAATGCCGATGACTCAGGCTGGCAGAACCAGAGGGAGATGTGCCACAGCCCTCACGGCTCTTGAAGTCTGTAGGATGGGGGTGGGGGGGCAGTGGAGCTGGAGAAATAAAGACGAGCGACAGAAAGCTGAGGTCAGGTAGGACATTCTCTCCAGGTGGGAGGAAAGGAGCTGTTCACTCGCCTGACTGCCCAAACCACCTTGGGGTGTTTACTTATAATTTCTGCAAGTTGGTGTCACGTGATACCACTTTGCCTAGCAAACCATTGCATGGACTGTCTCTCAGGGTCCATGTGGGTTGCCTCTGGGACCTTTTGTTCTCAGCTAGCCTTACCTCTGCTCACATGTAATCAATTTCCAGCTTCAGCTGCTCCCTACAGAGATGGTAAGAGATTCTCCATGATGGAAACATTCTAGACACATGCTGGGGCCTACCATCTGACCTTTGCCTATGCCATGCCCTCCGCAGAGAAGACCCTTCCCTGCCCTCCCCAGGTAACACTGCCTTGCCTTTTAAGACAGCTTGACCGAAAGAAAAAAGAAATTCACTTTTTTTTTTTTTTTTGTTTTTTTGAGACATGGTCTCACTATGCAGTTCACGCTGGCCTTGAGTTCACTTTGTAGCCCAGGCTGGCCTTGAACTTCCAAATATCCTCTTGCCTCAGCCTCCTGGGTACTGGGATTACAGGTATGCACCACCACAGAAATTCACATTTTCTTAGGAAACTTTTTGTGTTGTTTAAAATTTTTGCCCTGTGGAAATTTTTAAAAATGGAAATGCTCTGTTGAATGGTTTATTCATCTGACAGATATTGATTGAGAACCTGCTATCTATCAGACTCCATTGCCTGACCCTTTGAGCCAAGGTAAAAGAGGTGCTGGCCCGGTGGGGGGGCTTACACTGAGCACAGAGCTCTTGGCCTTAGGGCACGGCAGGATCACTGGGGAGCCCACTCCCCGATCCTGACTCAGGGGGCCTGGGGTGCAGTGTTGGGATTCAAAGATTCACAGGTGATCTAGGGGCTGGTCTAGAGGAGAACACAGTTTGGGGGGCAGGAGGGAAAGAGGCAAGGCATCAAGATGCACATCTGGTGATTGTAGGCACCATTAAGAGAATCAACCTAGGAACAGGGTCTGGCACCTGATGTTGCCTGGGGCCACTTGGGGAGGAGACACTCCAGCAGGGAAGGACTCAGAGAAGCAGAGAGAAAGACTCACAGGGAACCTGGGGGATGGTGCAGTTCCCTGAACCAGCAAGTGCAGCACCCAGGGATGAGGACTTCGGTTTGCTTACAGGTAAGGCAGCGTATGGCTGGGAGGCTGCAGGGGTGCGGGAGGTTGAGGGATGTCCTGTGGTCTCCCAGGGCTGAAGAAGTTAACGTGGCTTCCAGGTCCTGTCTTCCTTTTCTCTAGAGACCTGGGCGGCAAGGAAGGCCTGTCACCGTGTGCTCAAAGTGGGATCTGAACTGGCCTCTTCGTCCCCTTCCCTCCCCAGCACACAGAAGCAGAGAGTTTGGGGAAGGCTGGAGGTGAGGGCACAAGGGGTCACGGATTCCTCCCCAGGACACGGGAAGGATCTGGCTTCCATGAGGTGGGCAGCTCGGTCTGTGTGGCCTGGGTCCTGGGGTACACAGGATGTGGATGCTGTGGCCTCAGAAACAAGATGGCCATGGCCAGATGCAGTGTAACTGGCCATGAGTTCTGATCTTCATGACTAGGACTTGGCCTTCCTTTGTCAGATGGAAATTCTAGGGGCTTAAAATAGCAGAGTTCCTGATATTAAGGTAATAACTTAGAAAGTTATCTTAGAGTATTGTGTTGCAGTTGTGTTCAAATAATACAGAAGTGTCATATTGTGCGAGCCGCCTGATTAGAATGTTGTTTCAGTGTCTTGTGAGGTTGTATCAGGATGCTATGTAACATTATGTGTTAGGAGGGCATGTTGTTTGGAGAGTTAGATTGAAATTTGGTTAGAATTGTGCTAAAATATGTAAATTAGAATATTAATCTGCTTATACATTGTATCTGAATGCAACACTGTAATAGTATAATCAAGCATTACATTAAAATACAATATCGATATTGTGTTGGAACATTTCCTTAGCATGTTCTCTTAGGGTGGTACATTGAATCTTGAAATCAAGATGCAGCTTGGTGGAATTGTGAGGTGCTCTGGGCGAGGGTAGAGAATGATGCTTGGCCTTGGGATCTGGGGCTGGATTTGAGCTCAGCTCTGACACTTGACTCCTGCAAATTTCTTTCCCTATCTGGACCTCAGATTCTCGCTTTTACAACAGGTATTGTTGGGCAGTGTGATCTCTTGAGCTTCTCTCCATTGTGTGTTGATGAGGCCTTTGCTTCCTCCCTGGCAGGAAGTGAGAATTCTCCTTAACAATGAAGTTGATCTTATCAGGGAATAAATGACTCTCTGGGAGTAAACAGCTTCTTCACTGACAGGCAAAGTAAGAGGATCAATCACCAGGGAGAGAGACCTACACCATGCAGCAGGAGGATGGGGCTTCCAGTCAACTGCTAACTCCTCCCTAGGACATGAGACCCCAACCTCCCTCCAGGAAGCCACTCTCAACCCAAGCCCAGCCCAACCCAGCCCTCTCTGGGATCTGAGGCTGACACAGTCCTGGCTGTGAGGATTGAGGAAGTGCTAAACTCTGAGCTCCTCTGCCCACACCCAGACCTTAGCCAGACCTGCATTATCTCACTTCTGTCCTGTCACTGTGTGGGTCAGGCCGCTCCAGAAGTAGACCTTGAACAGGTGTCCAGAGCCAAAATACCCTGGACCTTTCCACCCCATTCTTCGCACTCCTTACTCCCTGGGAGAAGCAGCTGTGAGAAGCTGCACGCTCACACATGCTCTGAGCGCTTGTCTTGGTTGGTTTTCTGTTGCTATAACAGGACCCCATAGCCTGGGTGATTTATATAGAAATGAGTTCATGGAGCCCACAGTTCTGGAGGCAGGAAAGTTTAGGAGCGTGGCACTGGTATCTGCTCAGCCTGCTGTGAGGGCCTTGTGCTGCTCTGTGTCTGGAGAAGGAATGGGATGGAAGTAGAGACATGCAGAAGAAAGGCGGGGACGGAGGGACCACATGCCTTATAACAGCATGCTCTCATGCTAACTTACCTTCTCTGTGGGAATTACACTGACCCCATCATGCAGTGCAGCCCCAGGACCCAAACACCTCCTAAAGGCTGCGTCATGTTTTAGGGTTATTACTTTGGAGACTATGTCTTCACTGTGAATCACAGGGGGACAAACCGTACTCATATGTGCTCTTGTGCAAGCTCTTCCCCTTCTGACCATGTTTTCCACTGCAGAACTGGGGTGAGGATTTTGACCTTATTGTACATGGTGGGCCTGCTCTTGAGACAACACCCAGGAAGTATTAGCTCAGCAGATAGCAACTCCCTCCCTGAGCTTCCACACCTGGGCACACTCCACACTTCCCCCCATGCCTCAGGCTTGCTATCTGGCCCCAACTCAGACAGCAGAGGCCGTATTTCACAGTCAGCCTGACATGAAGGAGGAAATCAACAGAGTGAGAGGAAGCAGGAGTCAGTGCAGTGGGAGGTTTTCTTAGGAAGCTGGAGTGGGCATGATGGATTTAAAATTTTTTAAAAAAATTTATTAGTATAGGCTGGGGATATAGCTCAGTGGAATAAGCGCCTGCCTAGCAAGCGCAGGGTCCTGAGTTCGATCCCCAGTACCGCCAAAAAAAAAAAAATTATTAGTACATATTTACAGTACATGCAGTTTACAGTCATCTGGGGGAGTGGTTATACATGTATATATTATAGCTTGTTTTTTCTTTTATAAAATCCCCTTCCTTCCCTGTCTCTCCCTCCTCCTCCAATTTCTCTATTCCATTTTTCATTCATTTTGGGGGAGAGGACAGGATTTTGCTGTATAATTCAGGCTGCCCCTGAACTCACTGTGTAGCCCAGGCTGGCCTCGAACATGTGCAATCCTCCTGCCTCAGCCTCCTGAGTGCTGCGATTACAGACATGTGCCATCACATCTGGCCCATTTTTTACTTTTGTTGATATTACTAACTTTAGCTTGTGATATGGCATATAATGTTTACATTAATTGAGATTATTAGGTTGCTAAATATGGCACATCTTTGTGCTGCTTATTTCTCCTTCCTCTCCTCCTTACCCCTCCCTCTTGTTGCCTTGGTCCACTTCCCCTTACCTCCTTCTACCCATCCTTTGTCTTTCTCTGCGTTTGTACTCTGTCTCACTGAAATGAGAGCTAGCATATGGCATTTAAGGTTGGGTGTCTGGTTTACTTCACTCAACATTGTATTTTCCAAGTGCACCCATTTTCCTACAAATATGTCAAATGTTTCACTCTTTATAGCCAAATAGTATTCCATTATATACAGATATCACACTTTCTTTATCTAACCATCTGCTAATGGGTATACAGGCCAATTCCAGGATTTAGCTGTTACAGACTGTGCTGTTGTAAACACTGGTACATGTGTATCACTGTAGTGTGATGATTTAAGCTCTTTGGGGAATGCCTAGCAGGGGGAAAGCTGGATTGTATGGAATTTCTAATTGCAGTTTTTTTTTTAAGAACTCTCCATGCTGACTTTCATAATGGTTATACCAATTTACATTCCACTAACAAAAAGTTTCTGCATAGTGAAAGAATTCATTAGTAGAGTGAAAAGACAATGTACAGAATGGGAAAAAATTTTTGCCAGCTACTCCTCAGACAGAGGACAAATATCTAGAATACACAAAGAGCTCAAAAAAAATTTAACTACCTAAAATTAAAGACCCAGTCAAGAAATGGCTCTTCACAGAGGATACTGTGCAGAAGGAGAGATACCAATGGCCAACAAAGATGTCCAATATCTCTGGCCATTAGAGAAATACAAATGAAAATAGCATTCAGATTCCAGATGTCCAATATCTCTGGCCATTAGAGAAATACAAATGAAAATAGCATTCAGATTCCATCTTATTCCAGAAAGATGGCAGTCCTTAAGAAATCAAATGGTGGTGTGGCTGTGTTGGACAAGGGACCCTCATTCATTTGTGGCATGATGGATTTTACTGAAACAAATTTCTTGATATTTTTGAGGGCAGATAAAGCCATGGAACCTGGAGGAAGGAGGCTGGGCTGAGCTCTGACCCTACATTGCTCCACTAGCTGACCTCATGTAACATGACACTTAATAAGGCACTTTTTCACAGGGTCCTTTGGAAATCAAAGAGAAAGTATAATTTATCTGTCCAGAAAAGGCCTTAAGAGGCCTGGTGTGGTGGGAGACAGCAAACAGCACTGCCCATAGACAAATAGGAAGCTGACTTGGGTCTGAATGACAGCTGTGCCATTAGCTTGCTGTGTGACCTTCACCCAGTTCCCTGTCCTGTCTGGTCCTCAGTGTCCTCATAGGAAACACCAGCTACTCAGATCGGATGGGGTACCCCCTCCTTGGGCTCCAGGAGTACCTGCTGCATAGCCACGAGCCCTGGAGGCCTAGCCAGGGCTCCACTCCCAAGAACCTCCATTCCCATCTTTGTGATTAGCCCACAGAGAGCAAAGAAAGGGTCCCAGACTCCTGGAAGGGACATCTATGAGGGCAAAGGACAGTCAGTGGCCAGTGCTTCTGCTTGGTGACAATCCCCAGGCCCTATCACTTCCCCTCATGGTAACTGCTGAGGATACTGGGAATTGGGCAAAAGTGTACATGGTTTAAGTGGCTGGTGCTAAAGGACAGAAGTGTGCAAACCAAGTCCAGTTCTTACTTGTGAAGAATGCACATTCCAGGAGCAGGACAGACAGTACATCAGAGCTCTGCTGGTTGGTGCACATGTGCTTATAATTGGTGAATCAGATATACATTATGCTTAAAAAGCAGGACAGACAGTACATCAGAGCTCTGCTGGTTGGTGCGCATGTGCTTATAATTGGTGAATCAGACAAGCATTATTCTTAAAAATCAATTACACTGAGTCTCCGCCCTCCATGTGCCTGGTGCAGACAGGAAATCCTCACTCAGAAGGCCTGTGAACTGCTCTCACCGGGGTTCGCATGTGGGCACTCACTGTGTGTGCCCATTGCTGAGTGAGGTATGGATGTGAGTGCTCAAGAGCTGCTGACATTGAGGTTTGGGACTGGGCTTCACTTGTGCCCTGCTCTCTTGGAGCTCACACGTATAGGCAGTCTGTGATCTCTGTTGGTGTGACCCGCTCCTGGTTTCTCTGCGTGGACTGAATTGACTGGAGAAGCAGAATCAGGCAGGCCCTGGGGCTGTGACACTCTTGACAGCACGATTCCCAGCTGAAGGCTGCCAAGAGAACCAGGTATTTCCCATCTATTTCCTGGGGGCAAAGGAGACAACTCACTACTCTGCTGCCATTACTGTCTGAGTCTCCACCCTCTGTGCCCCTGGTGCAGACAGGAGATCCTCACTCGGCCTGTGAACTGCTCTCACTGGGGTTCATGCATGGGACCTCCTTGCATGTGCCCAGTGCTGAGTGAGGAATGGGTACGGGCACTCCATGAGCTGCTGACACTGTGGTTCGGGTCTGGGCTTCACTTGCACCCTGACCTCCTGGGGATTGCACACACAGGCAGTCTGTGATCACTGTTGGTGTGGCCCACATCTGGCTCCAGTGCGTGGCCTGACCTGACTGGAGACACAGAATCAGGTGGTCCACAAACTGTTGACCCTGCAGTTTGTATCTGAGTTTTGGTTGTATCCTGAACTGCCTGGGGTCACAGGAACACTGGTCTGGGATTATACCACCAGTGCAATTGGGGCAGGCTTGCCCACTAGGAAAACTAGGGCCACTAGTGACCTTTGCTGAACTGCCAGAGAAGAGGGAGACTGAGTGTTCTGTCTCTGGCATCAAACATGACAGGCAAAGGGCTAAAACGAATCTCAGAACTCTACCCCACTCAGAACAAGTCCAGGAGACACTGACATAGGAGAACTTGGTAAACACACACGCGAGATTGCTGAAATGATTGCAGTGGAAATAGAGAAACAACTCCATCAGACCATAGAAGAGATCAGATCAGACATAATCTCTCAGGCAAAAAATGAAATGACAATAATAGTGAAAGAAATGCTCTGCACATCTAGAGAAGAAACATGAAAAAAATAGTTGAACATAGGCAACAGATGGAAACATTACATGAGCAATATAGGAATGAATTAGAATGCATGAAACAGACTCAGAAAGATTTCCAGGAAATGAAAACGTCCACTGAAGGCTTGCAAAACCACTTGAATGAAGCTGAAGATAGAATTTCAGATCTTGAAGACAGAATGGCTGCCAGCAATTATGAAAGGAAGGATCTCTTATAATCAACAAGTATCCAGGAAAAATCAATCCAACAGCTACAAGACGAGGCAAAGAGAAATAATGTCCAAGTAATAGGAGTCAATGAAACAGCCGGAGGTGACACAAATGGCATAAAAAGAATATTTGCAGAAATAATAGCAGAAAATTTCCCAAGCATGGAAACAGAATCTGAGATACAGGTAAATGAGGCATATAGAACTCCTTCTAGTCATAACAATAATAAAACTACAGCCAGACATATAATAATCAAGATCTTAGATCTCCAGCAAAAAAAGAGAATATTAAAAGCTGCTAGAGAAAAGAAACAGATCACCTATAAAGGAAAGCCCATTAGAATCACAGCAGACTTCTCAGCACTAACCATCCAATTGAGAAGAGGTAGAGCTTGGAGCAAAGTATTACAGGTCCTAAGACAAAACAGCTTCCAATGAAGATTGATGTATCCTGCCAAACTACCCTTCAAGTTTAATGGAGAAATAAAATATTTCCATGACAAAGAGCAACTGAAGAACTTGATGAGTGCCAAACCATCCTTACAAAAAGCACTAAAAGAATTCTAGACCGAGAATAAAATGATTACAATTTCAAGAACAATAGAAAGGAACCCTCAAGAAAAGCAAGCAAGTAAATAGGTAGAAAAAGTAAGAAACCAATAGCAAGTAAATAATATGACAATGATAAGCCAACACATTTATAATCATAAATGTAAATGGCCTGAATACACCACACAAAAGAAACAGACTGGCAGAGTGGATTAAGAAACAAAATCAAATGATATATGTTATATAAAGGAAACATATGTTACTACAAAGGAAATTCATAGACTGAAAGTCAATGGATGGAAAACAATCCTCCATGCAACAGGAACCGAGAAAAAAGCAGGGGTAGCTATTACGTTTGCAGACAACGTAAACTTCAAACCGAGAACAATCAAAAGAGATAAACAAGGTCACTACATACTTGCTAGGGGAAAATTGCAAGAGCGTGAGATAACAATCCTAAACATCTATACACCAAATATTGGAGCACCAAACTACATAAGACAAATCCTAACAGACATGAAAACCCATCTAATTGATAACACTATTGTAATAGGGGACCTCAATACCCCTTTGACACAAAGAGATAGGTCAACTGGACAAAAAAATCAGCAAAGAAATAACATACCTGAACCAAAGCTGCAAACAAATGGACTTAGTAGATGTATACAGTCTTCCACCCCACAACATCAGAATACACATTTTTCTCAGCTGCACATGGGAGTTTCTCTAAAATAGACCACATTCTAGCCCATAGAGCATACCTACCTAAATGTAAAATAATTGAAATCATCACATGCATATTATCTGACCACAGTGCAGTGAAGCTGGAAATTAATGACAAAGAGAGCTCCAAAAACTCCATAAACACTTAGAAATTAGACAACAACCTCCTGAACAACCAATGGGTCACAGAAGAAATTAAAAAATAAATTAAAAAATATCTACAAACAAATAAAAAGATAGATACAGCTTACTGAAATATGTGGGATGCAAGGAAAGCAGTCTTCAGAGGGAAATTTATAGCAGTGAACTCACACATAAGGAAAACAGAAAGAGGACAAATAAATAGCCTAATGCTGCACCTCAAATTTTTGGAAAAAGAAGAACAAGCCCAAAGTCCAAAGAAGGGAGGAGATTATAAAGATCAGGGCAGAAATTAATGCAATTGAAATTAAGAAAACTGTACAAAAAATAAATGATTCAAAGAGTTGGTTCTTTGAAAGAATAAATAAAATTGATAAACCCCTAGCTAACCTTATCAAAAAAAGGAAAGATCTCAAATTCATGCAATAAGGAATGAAAAGGATGGAATTACTACAGATTCTACAGAAACTGAGAAGATCATTAATACCTACTTTGAAAATCTTTACTCCCATAGGATAGAAAACTCAGAAGAAATGGACAGATTCCTAGATATGTACAAATTACCAAGGTTGAGTCAAGAAGATACAAAAATCCTGAACAACCCAATATCGATTAATGAGATTGAAAATGTGATTAAAAACTTACCAACAAAGAAAAGCCCAGGCCCTGATGGATTCACAGAAGAATTTTACAAGAAATTCAGAGATTTAATATCAACACTCCTAAAACTCTTAAATGAAATTGAATAGGAAGCAGTTCTCCCTAACTTATTTTTGGAGGCAAGTATTATGCTGATACGAAAACCAGAGAAAGACCCAACCAAGAAAGAGAACTACACACCAATCTCCCTAATGAATATGGATCCAAACATACTCAATAAAATACTAGCAAATAGAATGCAGCAAATCATCAAGAAAATCGTACACCACGACCAAGTCGGATTCATTCCAGGAATGCAGGGATGGTTCAATATTTGGAAATCAATTAATGTTGTACACCATATCAATAGAGCCCAAAACCAAAACCATATGATCATCTCAATAGATGCAGAAAAAACTTTCAACAAAGTCCAATACGCATTCATGATAAAAACTCTAAAAAAATAGGAAAAGATGGCCTTTACCTCAACCTGATCAAAGCCATCTATGGCAAACCAACAACCAACATCATACTAAATGGACAAAAACTGAACACTTTTACTTCAAAATCAGGAACAAGACAAGGATGTCTGCTGTCACCACTTCTGTTCCACATTGTTCTGGAAGCATTAGTGAGAGCAATTAGACAAGAGAGAAAAATAAAAGGAATAAGGATAGGAAAGGAAGAAGTAAAACTATCACTATTTGCAGATAACATGATACTCTACACGGAAGACCCCAAAAATTCCACAAGAAGACTTCTTGAAGTAATTGACAAATTTAGCAGTGTAGATGGATACAAAGTTAACTCCCCAAAATCAATAGCATTCCTATACACAAACAACAAACAGCCTGAGAGAGAAATTAAGGAAACCATACCTTTCACAATAGCATTCAAGAAATTGAAACATTTAGGTTTCAATCTAACAAAAGAAGTAAAAGATCTCTTCAACGAAAACTACAGTACTCTGAAAAAAGAGATCGAAGAGGATTTCAATAAATGGAAAAATATTCCTTGCTCATAGATAGGAAGAACCAACATTGTGAAAATGGCCATACTACCAAAAATGTACAGATTCAGTGCAATTTCCATTAAACTACTGTTAGTATACCTCACAGATCTGGAGAAAACATTCCTTAAATTCATCTGGAACCAGAAGAGACCTAGGAGAGCAAAAGCAATCCTGGGTAACAAGGACAAGTTGGGTGGAATTACAATCCCTGACCTGAAATTATACTACAAAGCTACTGTAATAAAATCAACCTGGTACTGGCTAAAAAACAGACCAGAAAATCAATGGAACAGACTGAAAGACACAGATACATGCACAAACACACTCAGCCACCTAATCTTTGATAAAGGGGCCAAACAAGCTCACTGGAAGAATGATAGCCTCTTTAATAAATGGTTCTGGAAAATTTGGTTTGGCACCTGCCAAAGACTGAAAATAGACCCGAGTCTGTCACCATTCAGCAAACTCAAGTCAAAATGGATCACAGATCTCAACACTAAAACAGAAACCGTAAGTCTATTGGAAGAGAATGTAGCTAAAAACCTTGAAGACATAGGGGTAGGTAGAGAGTTCATGAATAAAAAAGAACTACCCGTGAAATACTTCAAAGAATCAACAACTGGGATCTCATCCTACTGAAAATTTTTTGCACATCTAAAGAAATCACAAGCAGAGTAAAAACAAAACCCACAAATTGGGAAAAAATTTTAGCTGACTGTCCCTCAGACAAAGGTCCTCTGTCTAGACCATATAAAGAATTAAAATCATCAGCCCCTCCAAATTCAAAGACCGAATCCAAAAGTGGGCAGCTGAGATGAATACACACTTCTAAGATAAAGAAATACAAGAGGCAAATAAATATATGAAAAATGTTCAACTTCACGAGTCATTTGAGATATGCAAATTAAAATGACACTGAGATTTCACCTCACCCCAGTAAGAATGGCTAACATTAAGAAATCAACCAATAACAAATGCTGGCAAGGCTGTGGAGAATTAGGAATGCTTATCCACTGCTAGTGGGAATGCAGATTGGTGCAAGCACTGTGGAAATCAGTTTGGAGATTTCTCTGCAAACTAGGTCTAGAGGTCCTATGCAACTCAGCTATTTCCCTTCTGGGTATTTTCCCAGAAGATCTGAAAACATCATATCACAGCGATATTTGTGTACCCATGTTCATAGTGGCACAATTTATAATTGCTAAATTGTGGGAGCAACCCAAATGTCCATCCACTGAGGATTGGATAAAAAAATTGTGGTACTTTTATATAATGGAGTATTACTCAGCTTTAAGGAAAGATAAACTCCAGGCTCTTATAGGTAAATGGTCACAACTAGAGACCATACTCATAAGTGAAATAAATCAGACCTGCATGTGTAAGCAATATATTGTCTTACTAGTGTAAGAACCTGAAAGAGTGAATAAAAACTAGGAGGTATGATACACATTGTGAAATGAAAGGAAAATGCTCAAAAGTAATGGATAACTGGGGTATGGGAAAGGAGAAGGGAAAGAAGGGGAAATTACGTATGTTTGTATATACAGGATAGCTAACAGTTGTACTACTGTCTTCTATTGCTTTACTGAAAGGAACAGTTAATGATTACTTGTTTGATCATTATTGCATGTCTCTTTGTTTTCCTGAGAAACCACTTTAAAGATACCAATATGTAATACAACAACCATTGTTAATTTTCTACCACTTTGTCTGTAACTCGGTATTGTTTGTATTGTTCTTATGCTATTTGGTAAATGGATGTCTGTTTGTTAATATGTTTTCTTCCTTTATTTTTAAAATAAAAAATTGGTGACTTGGTATGTAATGCCTATCTCCTGTAAGCACATTTGACATAGAGACTATTTTGTATGACATTGTTGCAGCCACCCCAGAACTCTTCTGGTTGCTGTTTGCATGGAATATCTTTTTCCATCCTTTCACTTTCAATCTATTTGCATCTTCAGATCTAAAGTGAGTCTTGAGTAGATGGCATTTACTTAGATATTTTCATAAATTAATTCATTCACCATTTTATCCCTTTTTATTTGAGAGTGTAATCCATTTACATTTAAACTAATTACCTGTGATTACTTTTGCCATCTTGTTATTTGGTTTCTTCATGTTTTCTTCATGCCTTACAGTGTTTTTTTGTACTTCACTTCTTTCAATACCACCTTGTGTTTAGCTCATTTTTTCTAGTGATGTGTTTTATTTCCTTCTTTCCGTTTGCATATTCTATAGATATTTAAGATATGTTCTGCAAGCAATAGATAGAAATGTTCCACTGGTAATTAGAAATATCAAAAAAATACAGATATTTCTTTATGCTTATTAGAGGGATTACATATACCATACTGAAGCAAATCTCTTGATATTTTTGAGGGCAGATACAGCCTCATTTGAATTGATACTAATTTAAATTTAAGTTGCGTGCAAAAATTCTGTTCCTGCCCAGCTCTGCCATCTCTAACTTTATATTATTGATATCAAAAACTATGTCTTTATACATAGCACACCTACTGACATGGATTTATAATAATTTTGACTTCATTATTCATTTCTTCTATCTCTTTGTTGATATTATTATTTTGTTAATACATCAGTCTCCATCAGTTAATACATCTTCCCTTTTGTATGTTTTAACTCCTTGAGCATATTTTAGATGGTTAAAGTCTTTGTCCAGTAAGTCCAGTACTGGTTTCCTTGGGGATGGATTTTTTAAATGGTTTTTATTCTTGCGTCTGAGTCATGTTTTCTGTTTCTTTATCATGATTCTTTTGTTGAAAATCGGGTGGTTATAAAAACACTCCCTGCCCTGTCTTTGTCACAAGATGAAGCTTAAAGGTCCTCAGGTCTCTTCTGAGCAGGTGTCCTGCCTGAGCCTGCTTGTGGCTTCCCCAGCTGCCCTCCACACACAGGGACTTTGAGAGTCTTAATTTTCCAGAGTCTTCCCCCAGCCTCCACAGATGCTCTATTGCATGTATCCAGCCTTAGTCTCTTGGCTCAAGTGCCCGGCTCCACTATCCGCAGAGGCTTCGTGAACAGTGCCCACCTGCTGCTCCCAGCCTGAGGTGCAAGTTTGGATGAACAGACGGCAGCCTTCCAGTCAGCACTGGGACAGGCTAGAATGTTGCCAGTAAAGTCACCCTCTCTTTGGTTCAAGGGAGGAGACTAGGAACATGGCTGCTGCCTCCTCCGAACCCAGACAGCAGCTGTGCTGCGGAAGGGTGTGGTCTGAACAAGTACAAAAGTTGTAGAACTTGTCTGTAGTCTTAAAGGTAGCTTTTCCTTAATTAGATGTTCACTTGGATGCTATAAACCTTGGCTGTTTTCCAGAGCTTCTATATTAGTTCATCCCATTTCTAGCTGTACACACTGTACTTCCATGTAGGACCGAGAGCTCGGAGCTTTCTGGTTTGCACATGGGCTGCTGTTGCTCTTCCAGAGGACATCAGTATAGGAATACTGAAATGTCTAAGCACACAATACAGGGAAAAGACAGCATTGCTGCCACAAAGAAGATGCCATGGATCACTGGGATCTGAAAAGGGGTGACTTTTGAGCTGGAAGAACAGAAGGAAGAATCTAGGTGAGAAATTAAGGAAAGGACAAGAGCAAAGACCCTGAGGTGGAAAAGAACCTGGTTTGTCCTGGGTTCTGCTGAAAGGATGATGTGGCCAGAGCCTGGGAAGGACTAGGATGAACAGCTTGGGATCGGTTCTAACAGGGCGGGGAATCCATGGGGGGTTTTAAGAACTAGGAAGCCCTTGTGGTGTTTGTTTCAAATGACAATGCTACTGTGTAGACAAAGCTCAGCACAGAAGTAGGAAGATCAGCGAGGGGAGTCCAGCGTAGAGTCCGGGAGAGGGATGAAGCCAGAGTTTGGGAAGTAGGTGCAGGCCCTGGCAGGGGTGGAAGGAGGCAGGCAGTTCAGGGAAAGAGCCTGGTGCATCCTCAGGGACTTTCAGAGGTGGACCAGGACACAGCCTAGGCCAAGCCTCCGTCCCCTGGCACAAGCCTAGTGCTGGGGCAAGCAGGAGCAGACACACCTTTGTCCTCATGGGCTTCTTCTTTAGGGGATCAGGGTCCCATTATGTAGCCGAGGCTGGCCTTGAACTTGTGGTGATCCTCCTGCCTCAGCCTGGGGTTACAGATGTGCGCCACCATGCCGGGCCCCATGGGCTTTGAAGTTCAGGACTCTGCCTGTCCCAGATGGCCTTTCTGCAGGGAAAGGAAGATGTGCTGAGCCAGCCAGTTTCTAAAAGGTTTGCCAAATGGGAACTGGACAGTCAAGATGGGAAAGTAGGGCCCAAGGGAGAGACGTGGCTGTGGCCTCACAGGTTCTGTCCCCCTTTAGTGAGATGAGTCAGAGACCGAGGCACTCAGTTCCCACTGATACTGAGGTGTCAGCATTCTCTGTGTGGCTGAGGTTGAGCACAAGGATTACAAAGTTGAGCTGCTCTGGCCAGAGTCCTGACCCCTCTGACTCACAGCGTGATGCTCTGTAGGCCTCTGCCCCCTCCGAGTCTCCATGTCCTCATCCTTCCCATTGAGGTGATGCTAGTCCCCAGGACACAGGTGATCATGAAGTATGTGAGATGACGTATGCAAGGCACTTAGCACAGAATCTGACTTGTCACAAGTGCTCAATCATTGACCTTTGCAATGAGAATGCTAATCACTGTGGTAACTGCAATTATTATCAGTGGATCCCAGGCATGATTTTCAGCACCCAGCGGAACCAGTCTAGCTTGTTCCTGTTTCAGGGAACGTGGCAGTGTTACCTTCTTGTTCTTTCTGTCTTAGCCATGGATCCCGCCTGTTCATGGGCCCCCCAGCCTGTCTCAAGTCCAAAGTGAAATGTCAGAGTGACTGGAAGTCAGAGGACTGTTTCTGCAGAGGTAGGGCCATCCTCAGAGCCAGGTTCTAGGAAGTTCATTTTACTGGCCTGAATGTGCCCAAGAAGCTGCGAGAGCTGTTCAGAGCCATCCCAGTGGTCCAAGCCAGGGCTATTGAGGCTGCTTTGGGAGGGAAGGTGTGGGGGTAGGAAGATCCCAGGGGTGGAAGGCAGTAAAACTAAGTCTTGGTTACTAAACAGAAAAGGCAGGAGAGAGTGAAGGCACCCAGCTCACCATCTTGGGCAACTGCGTGGCTGTGATAAGGACCAGGACCGAGGGCGGAGGAGGGCTGGGGAGGAAGACGGTATGCAGGGGCCACTCTGGATGCACCCACTGAGGAGTCTGCAGGCACCTGCACAGACAGCTGGCACTGCAGATCCAGTTTAGAGAGGCCACCCTGGACTGGGGCTGGGTGTGTGAGGATGGTTTGAGCCCTGAATTTGGCTGGCTTGTTGCGGGGGACAGAGGTGGAGGATAAGTATGGGGCTGCAGTTGCTGCTGTCCTGCAGCCATGTGTGGCCACAGCCTGTCCAGGCACAGGCTTGCCCTCATCTCCTTACCATCTTCCACTTCCTTTCTGGCCTTTCTTAGCTGCGTCATTTTAGGGAACTTGGAAACCAGGCCTCATGTCTTTAACTTACAGAATTATACACTCCAGTGAGCTGGAAAGGGGTTTTTGGAATAATTCTATTGAAAATATGTGGGTTTTCGCCTTGAAATGATCTTCCTGAAATTATCCCCTTTCTCTCTTTATAAATATTAAAAAGAAGGAATCAGAGCTTAGTTCTTTAAATCCCTATTCAGGGACTTTCTCTTCTGCCTCCCCGGAAAGCAACCGTCATTTCTGAGGAAGAAAAGGAGCAGACTGGCTCAGTTCCCTGTTACATGATACCCCACCCTGACCAGAAAAATGTGCCTGACCAGTCTGAGGCTAAGCTGGGATCAAGGTCTTGCTGGAATATTGTGTGTCCATGTGGGGTGTAGGAGGGGAGCAAGGTCCAGGAGGGGTGGTAGGAAGGTGAAGATGGTGGAAGAGAGAGAGCTAGAGGAAGCACGGAGATGACACACTTGGATAGATGGGGTAGAAAGGAGAGACACTGTTAGTCAGAGATGGAGGCACAGGAGAGAGGCACAGTGAGATGGTGACTCAGGGGCTCCGAGGTAGGACTCTGAGGGACAAGACACCTCATTCCCAGCCTGGCCTTCTAGTGTGTGACGCAGGCCAGGTGCCCAATCTTTGGTACACAGGGCAGGGCAGAGCGGAGAGGGAACGGAGGGAGTGTGGCTCAGCAGACAACAGCCCCCAGTGCTGGTGTCAGCCCTGCTAATCACCAGGGTGTCGCCTTGCTCTCCTTGGTCTGGCTCTCAGAGCCTTGGCTTTCTTATCCGGGAAATGAGGATGACAACACTTAGGTCACTGGGGTTCTATGGCACCTTCTGCAAAGAGCAGTGCCTGTCCAGAGCCCAGTGACCTACACTTTGCAAACTGGGGCTCAGCTACAATTGACCTTGGAGTCCACTGGAGTCTCCCATCGTGGAGACCAGAGGTAAAAACCATAATCCCATAGGCACCCCAAAAATGAAAATCTGCAGGAGGAAGAGATGAGGATATCTTTGAGGGTGGGAGAGTTCCCTAGAAGGCTTTCCCAGACAGCCATAATGGGTACAATAGGTGCAGTGGGGGGGGGGCTAGAACATATTGCTGGTCTCCCTTCCCTGAGGGGTGACCTTGAGCCCCTCCAGGACTTCTGCCCGCCCAGCTGACCGAGTGCAGGTTGCACTCCATGCTCTGTGAGGGCCTTTTGAGTCCCTGACGTTCCCAGTTCTCAAAGTCTACAATTGTAAGCAGTCGGACCTCGGAGAGGGGGGAGGAGGGTGTCCCTGGCTCTCCCGCCCTCCTGCCAAGACTGCGGCAGGAACAGAAGCTGCGTCTCTGAAGGATCTGTCACAAAGCGCGGTGGTCGGTTACCGGTTACCACATGAGCCAAGCCCTTGATCTGCCGTGTTTGAGGAAACCCTTTGTTCCTTTCAACTTTCTATTCTCTCAACCAGAGCTGGTGCAGGGGCTGATGCAGTGAGTTTTCTCTTTCTTCCTTTTCTTTTTGGATTTTTAAAAATAACTAGCTTGTGTGTTCAGGCAGTGTTCCAGAATTGAGTTCCCAGGTTGATGTTCAGGGCCAGGGACTCCTGCGGCCTTTTAACCCCCAAAGGCCTGGGCAGACGGGGAGCCAGAAGGCTGAGGGAGGAGGGGACATGTGCTCAGGGGCCAGGGGCAGAGACGCAGGCTCAAGGATTAATAGAGTGAGGTAAGAAGGAAGGGCACAGGCAGAAGGTCGGGGTTTCAGTCTTGGCTGTAGCACCCCAAGTTGGCCGAACCATGTGCACCTAGATCTTCTGGACATCAGCTTTCTTTGTCATAAGGTTAGAGGCCCTGGCAGACATGGCTGCCTCTCTCCTCCCTTGTGCTTGGATGAGCCCTGAAAATCCATCTGAGCGCAGTGCTCTGAGTATTTGCTACCAATTGTATTCAGCCTGTAAAATGAAACCTACCTCCCATACCTGGATGAGATCATCTCCGAGCGACCAGCATGAAGTGATCTGCAACAAATACTTGTTGGATGAATGGACATTTTTTTTCTTTTAGCTTTACTATGTGCCAGATATTATTCTAAGTGCTGCTCTTAGAGTGAACAAAATAAAGTTCCTGACCTCAATCTAACATGTGGGGGAGACAGGCTGTAAGCAAATAAGCAGAGAAATGTATTGCATGTCAGGGGGTGATCGGTGCCACAAAGAGAAATGAACAAGAGAAAAGCAGCAGGAAGTGACAGCCTGTGTGTGTAAGGGCACAGTGTGGAAAAGATGCTCCGACAAGGTCTTCTGAGGAGGGGTATGGGAGTGGAGAACTCAGGAAAGCGAGGGTCTCCTGGCATCCCGTCTCTCTAGACTCTGAGTCAAAACTGGTCTGACTCTAAGATTTTAATTTCTGTTGAGTAAAATTCTAGAATCCCATGAATCTAGGACCCTAGAAGCTGAATAATAGATTTTTATTGCTCTCATATTCCATGACAATGATTCTACTATTCTGTGACTCTGAAATTGTAGGATTCACTGAAGCATCATTTTGCTTGAATAGACCAGGATTCATTGCCTACCCTCTCCCCACTACCCCTAGGAAACCGAGCCGAAAATAGAAACAGTCAAAACAACATACCATTCCAGCTCTAAGCGCCATAGTAAACAAATGGTCCAATGTTGCTCTGATGGTTTAATTGCTGCAGTTCCAGACAAGCCCATTCATGAAGGATCTTCAGCTGATGGAGAGGAAGAGTGAGCACCCAGGGGGAGGGGTGGCTCGTCCCTGGCCCCGGGGATGGGCTGCACCGTCACCGCACCTGAGGCAGATGCCTTGGGGGGCAGGTTGGATTTCAGCAGCCACATCCTGGTGGGCTAGGACAAGCCTCTTTGGCTTTGGGGACCAAGATGGTGGGCATGTTAAGTGAGGAGGGTAAAGAAATGTCTTTTTAAAGAGGGGTATTAGAGTTAACCCTGGAGACTGGAGAGGATACCAGATTGACAGCTGGGAAAGTGAGGCCCAGGCCAAAGAAAGAGCAGATTCAAAAGTTCTGAGGTGAGAGACAGCCGGTCAGTTTTCCCAGGTAGTTAGAACACAGGACAGTGAGGTGATGGGGTGAGGGTTGGCAGCTGCGCCCCGTAGGGGTTTGGAGGTCAGGGTGGGGAATGTGGAAACTCCTGGATGGTTTAAATAGGGGAGTGACAAGAAGCAACCACATATGTGAAAGATTCCTAAGTTCTCTAACTATAGAAGATTACCTGGGAAAAGAATGAAAGCTGGAGGACAGGTGAGAAGCCACGATACTAGTCCCGGTGAAGATGGTGGTGGCTTGGGTTTAGGTGGTGGCAGGGGAGCCAGGTACTCCTCCGTCCCTTTTCTTCCAAACCCCTGTCCCTCCATCCTTTTATCCTTCTCTCTCTCCCTCCTCCTTCCCTCTTGCCTTCCTTCCATTTTTGAACAGAGCATTTATTAGGCATTGATAGGGACTCAGGCACAATGCTGTGATCACGGGATGAATTAGATGCAGTTCCCAACCACAAGGAGCTCACAAGACAGCAGGGGACCCACAATTACAATGCAGAGGTGAGAACACTCCGATCAAGGAAAGCGCAGAGGACCGGGAGAGCCCAAGGGACATGATTCCCTGTCCCAAGGGGGCTGGAAAAGGCCTTGTGGAGGGATGTGGTGTTGTGTGAGCTGGGCCACTTGAAGGGCAGAGAGAGGCTGAATAGAAGCAAAGGGGTAGCAGGGATAAGCAAGGCCTGTCTGAGACAACTGGGAATCCAGGTTGGCAGCCCAGCAGGTGTGTGCAGGACCCCTGTGGGCGAGGGCGAGGCACTCAGGTCAACTTGGGAAGAGGCAGAGTATACACCGGGCCTGGGCCTGGGCCTGGGTCCGGGCCAAGGCCTGCCCGTTCCCGTTGGGCGCTGCCTGCCCATACTGGAGTGGAGTAATTTAATTAAGCACCAGCTCTTAAACAAGATGCAGCTGTTTAGCAGATGTTGCCTCCTACCCCAGATGGAAGTGCATCTTGGTGATGGGTGCAGCATTTCCAGGGCGTCTGATTTGCGAGGCTACAGAGGGGGTGGGAACCCAAGATGTGGCCATTACTCTTTATTTATTTATTTATTTTTATTTTTATTTTTTTGTGGTACTGGGGATCGAACTCAGGACCCTGCGATTGCTAGGCAGGCACTTATTCCACTGAGCTATATCCCCAGCCCCCATTACTCTTTAATAACCACCATTCCCTGTGCACCCCTCCTTCCAGCACCCCCACTGCATGTCAAACATTCCTGTGGGCTCCCTCAGCCTGGGACTGGGGAGAGAGAGGTGGCTGGTGGGAGGGCTGGGGGGCTGGCCTAGCTGGTCGTCACTCGCAAAAACCAGAGAGGGAAAGAGAGTAGAAAATGGGCCAATTCACAGAGCCTGCAAGAACTTTTCATTGGTGAGAAGTGACTTTTCCTCTGTCTTCCACGAAAGGCGAATAAATAATAATGGCTCTCTGCTGAGCCCCTGCTCGGAATCAGGCATGGTGACACCTGCCTCTCCTCCGCTGCCTGCCACTCTGGGGTCCTACCAGCAGCCGCACAGTCCCACGGCAGGGGAATCTCATTGTCTCCTCCGGCTGGGACATTCCTCCCCAAGATACCCACCTGTCTAGCTTCTCGTGTCCTTAAATGTCACCTCCTCAGAGGGGCCTCCCTGAGTGCACTACGCAGAACAACACCCTTTCCCTTCGTGCTCTCCCTCCTTCCCTTGCTTGATTTATTCTTTTTAGCTATATGGTCAACCTGTTGTATATGTGGTTTTCACATCACAGATTGGAAGTCTAACTCTGGGTCAAAATTATTTTTTCAACAATCAAACTTTTTCATTATTCTTTAGACAATACAGCATAGCAAGTGCCTGTAACTATTAGGTATGTTAGGGATTATATTTAACCTAGAGATGAGTTAAAGTGTATGGAAGATGTGCATAGGCTATGCGTAAATACTACATTGTTTCTTTTCTTTTCTTCCTTCCTTCCTTCCTTCCTTCCTTCCTTCCTTCCTTCCTTCCTTCCTTCCTTCCTTCTTCCTCCCTTCCTTCCTTTTTGGTCTTTTTGAGACAGGGTCTCACTATGCAGTTCAGGCAGGCCTTGAGCTCACTTTGTAGCCCAGGATGGCCTTGAGCTGACCATGATCCTCCTGCCTCAGCCTCCAGGGTGCTGGGATTACAGGCTTGTTCCATCACGCCTGGCTACATTGTTTCTATAAGGAACCTGAGTGTCCTGGATTTGGGAGTTGGAGGGGGGTGGTCCTGGAACCACTCCCTGTGGACACTGACGGAGGGAGGACTGTACATTTGTTTAGTAGCTGTTTTCCTTTCTAGATTTAAACTCCTGAAGGCAAAAATTTTTGTCTGCTTCATTCATTGTGGCCTCCACAGCACTGAGAACAGTGCTTGACCCAGGACAGAATTTTATAAATATTTGCTCAGTGGTTGGATGAATGATCATGTGGGTAGATAAAATCCTCTTGCAAAGACTTACACAATGAATGAAACAGAGGCCACAATGAATGAAAAGGACAAAAAATTTTGCCTTCAGGAGTTTAAATCTAGAAAGGAAAACAGCTGCTAAACAAATGTACAGTCCTCCCTCGCTCAGTATCCACAGGGAGTGGTTCCAGGACCACCCCGCCTCAAGGGTATACTGGGATTTGAATTCAGGCCTGTTGGTTCTAAAGCTCTGTCCTTTCATTTCTTCTCCATGGCACTGGTCGCCATGTGTACACTGTTTATCTGTCTGTGTGTTTAGTGCCTGTCTCTCCCGCTAGGATGGTGGCTCCACCGAGAGCGGACTCCACCTGTTTTATTCTCAGCTGAGTCTATGACACCCAGTGCCTGGCTTCTAGAAAATGCCTTATAATTACGCATTGGAGGAGCTGGGCATAGTAATGCACGCTTGTAATCCAAGCACTGTGGTAGGCTGAGGCAGGAAAACGACAAGTTTGACCTAGTCAGAGTAATTTAGTGAGATTTTGTCTTAAAATTAAAAAAAAAAAAAAGGACTGGAAATGAAACTCAGTGTGATGGCCCTAGATTCAGTTTTCAGTACTGGATTAAAAAGTGTTCAGTGAAGGAAGGAAGAGCTGGATTATGGGAGGTTGGAGGTGGGGGCCTTCACAGCCTTACTCTGCCCTGGCCGGGTGGGAGGGTGAGGCGTAGCAGGGTGCTTTCCTTGAGATGTTTTCTCTGGCATGCTTCGCCTCATCCCTTGCACATACAGCCTTCTTATTTAATCTTGGAAGAAACCCTGCAAAGTAGGTTTCATCCAGCCCATTTTATAGATGGGCAAGTTGAGCTTAATTAAAAAGTGATTTTCCTTGCCCAAGGCCCCCCAGGAAGCTATGTGGACCCTGTTTCCTCCATGGGTGGGGACCCTCTTTTAAGACTTGGAGGCTCAGTGTGGCCTACACAGCCCAGCTGAAGGCAGCAGCTCCAGATGCCTGGCCAGAAAGTTCACTGCAGCCCACCAGGACCTGTACTTCCTCATCAAGGTCAGCGCTGGTAGGACCAATACAAAACTCACCTTTAATTCACAAGTCCCCAGTTTTGTCCATTTAAGTGAAAACTTTCATGTTATTTAAACCCAAATCCCCCGTTGACTTCAATGGAAGCTTTGAATCCATGAGGAAGGTCAGAAAGGGTTTTTGGAGGGAGCGCAGATGCCTGATGGAAACCATATTAGCATATTCATTATTATCAGGCCCCTTTGAATGTGTTTTTCAGCAGTTCTCTTAAAGTAACTGGGGGACAATGGCTCTTTTCTGTTTGTGAATTCCTGGGCCCAAAGTGGGCCTGTGGCTACCTCCTGGGGCTTCCTCACACTTTCCAAGTGGCCTAGGTGAAGCCATGCTACTTGTCATCCACTAAGAGTCCCTGGGGTGAAGGAAGAAACATCTCTCCAGTCACTCGGTACTGGAAGCCTGGGGCTGTCTGAGGGAAGGGAAGAGGTTGCTAAACAGCCTTTGAGGAGGCTGGGCCCTGGTAACTGGAGGCTGCTGGGTGCTGGCAAAGAATCAAGGTTGGCTCAGGGATGACCAGGTTGTGTTTTACTCTAACAAAGGGCCAGGATCACCTGGGAGCGCTTAGCAAACATTAGTGCCTGACACACCTCCCTAGACCATTTGGACCCAAGTCAGCAAGTGTGGAGGGCAGGGACAACTGGGTATGAGAGATTTTCAGTGTCCCCATATGCAAATAAGCAACAGTAAGCAGGAGGGAACTGCTCTTTCCTCCCACCAGAGTGGAGGGAAAAAGAGAAGTTGTGGTGTGTATGATGTGCGTGGTGGGATTATCAGGAAGTCCTCTGAGAGGGTGTGGGGGTGGGGTTGGGAGGAGAATTCAGGGAAAAATTCTCTCTCTTTAGAGGAAGGCTTTTAAACTACAGTAAAGTGGAGTGAATAGTGCCACTTTATCAGTTGTGGATTTTCAGGGTGAGCAGCACCCGCACCCAGCTCCCTCCGAACCTTCTGCAAAGCTCCCACTGCCACCCACTATTCTGGGACAGGGAGTCCTTGTAGAAACACAGAGCACTAGTGTTCAGGGTAGGGTGAGCTTTGACAGGAGAACCAACAACCTAGATGCCACAAAGCCCCCTTGAATTAAGGAGGCAAATAGAAGGAAAGGAAATCTCCACCTGTTTGGACTTACTCCTCCTTGACTTTTCAGTGGGCCTCATGCTTCAGGACAGAGCTTCGGGTATCCTCATCCTGACAATGATCGGGGAAGCGAGGGACTACCATAGGGTCCAGGAACATCCTATATGCCACTGGGGGAGTAGGAACCAAGCCAGGATTTCTCCAGGAAATCCTCTCATGTGCTTCCTAGTCCATTTGACTAGGGTGCACTCAGCACCTACTATGTGCTGGACATTGTGTTCTAGGGAATGGGCACACAGTGGTAAACACAGTGGACAAAGATGCCTTTCCACTACATGGTTGTCCACATTCCAATGTAGGAGATGGGCACTAAATATTAAGTAAAATACATCACATGTATTCAAAGCCCAGAGGAGATGGAGGAGGCAGTACTGAGGTGGATGGCAATTGTAAATAAGGTGCTCAGGGAGGCCTTTCTGCTGAGGTGACAGGGACATTTTAGCAGATCCAAATAGAGCAAGAAAAGGAGCACTAGGGGAGGAGCCCTTCAGGCAGAATAAAGAGGTAGTGCAAAGGCCCACGGGCAGGAGCTGCCTTTCCAGGAACAGTGAGTACCCTTAAAAGGCTGGCAGTCAACAGGAATGGGGGAGAGTGCTGCGAGGCGAGCAGATGGAGGAGGGTCTATAGGGGAAGCTGGGGTGGCCTGAGAGTTTAAGACCTTGAAGGCTTTGTAAAGACTCCTACTTTTCTTCCTCATGCATGAGGATGTTACCAGCCACCCAGGTCCACACACCCAGGATCACTGGGTCACTTCTGATCAAACCAAAGGTTGCCATTACTTTTTAGTGGAAAGGAAAGAGGACTTATATAAAGTTAGATCCAAGGAGATGGAGGGGCCTCTTTTGCTGCAAATCACCATCTCTGTGTACAGGTGTATAGGGGTCTTTTAAAGCAAGGAACAGGAGGGCTAGGGAAGGCAATGAGATG
The DNA here is from genome assembly GCA_004027595.1 of Dinomys branickii. NCBI lineage: Eukaryota > Metazoa > Chordata > Mammalia > Rodentia > Dinomyidae > Dinomys > Dinomys branickii. The sequence goes on from PVLD010001370.1 coordinate 134,394, forward strand.
CTAGATTGTTCCAGGTCACTTTCATCCCTCCTGGCCCCAATCAATCTCCTGGGTCAGCTCTGCTTTGTTTGTTCATTTATGTAGGTTGAGGGCAGGAGGGTTTTTGGTTTTGTGCTAGGCCAGAAGAAGTTTAGAGAAGACCCTTATCTCTAAAAGGAGAAGCCACTTATCTTTGAAAGAAAACCAAACTAACTATTAAAGTTCCATTTTGTTATGTATCCTTCTTGATTACAAGAAAGAAACAATTGGTGGGTTTTGAGTACAAAGATGGAGAGATAAGACTTCGTTCTCAAAGGCTGTCTGGCTGCAAGAGGTCCTGGTGTGGTCTCCCAGGTGACAGAGAATGACCCACACCAGCGTGGTCCTGGTGGTAGTTTATGAATACCCTGAGCAGGAGGATCCTGTGGAGCTGCTGGTGGAGGAGCATTGGAGTAGGACGGGGGAGAACAGTCAGGATAAGGGTGCCCACGGGCTTGATCGAAGTCGTGGAATCCCGGAGTTGACGTTTCCTGAAAAGGAAATCCTGCAGGAAGGGTGGGATTGGAGGAGTGGTCAGGAGTGGGTCCTGGAAGGGTCAGATGTGATGTGCCTGTGACACACAAATGGAGCTGTCAGCATCAGCTGGCTGAGAGTGCAGGGGAGAGGCCAGGCCTGGAGTCACCTCAGTTATGGGGAGATCACAAGGATGTCACTGCAGATGATAAAAGCGCGCCAAGAACTGAGTGGGCACTCTAGTGTCACAGGACTGGGCCAGGTGATACAGCCCTTTCCTCGGATCGCCTCCGATTCCTCAGTTGCCCTAAGGGCGGAGCGGAGGCTGGGCCAGCATCACACCAGCGGGGAGCCCCTGCAAGGTCACTGGAGCTGGGGCTGAGTTAAACACGGTCCTCTCAGAAGCAGTGCAGCTCTTGCCCCCCCTTTTCCTCGTGATCCTGCTCTCGCTGGGATCTTTGGCTCATTTGTTGTGCCTTCACTTTTCCCTTATTGTGGAACTATTTGATCTTTAAAGTTTCAGCTTTTGTGCACTGTCCCAACTCCCTTTGTCACATTCAACCTGACAGCTTCCGCTGCTGCTGACTGGTTAGTAAACTGTCTTAAACTGGCCTACGGGGTGGGTTTCTGGCCTCAGGCCTCTGGCAACTGGCCTCACAATTGGCAGCTTCTGGGTCAGGTGACTCCTCTTCACATCAGGAACTATGGCAGCTGTGGAGATACTGGGGACATATCTCAAGGTCAGCAGCAATGACAGTAGTCATGATATCAGCGTATCATGATACCTTCATCGTGATATTGATAAAGGTGAATTCTGAACCAGACAGCTTGGCTTCCGATTCAAGTCCAGCCTTCCTCGCTGTGTGACCTTGGGTGTTAGACCTAACTGTACCCACGTGTTGACACTGACAGGTGGGAAATAATAATGTTATGTTAATGTAGTCTACATTTTCAGGCTGTGGTGTGGAGTATACAAGCTAATCAATGAAATGTTTATAGCACAGAATTTAATCAGGGCTCAAAAAATGCCAGTCACTGTTATTATGACTACTGGTTGAACATTGTATCTGCATTGAATTATGTGCTTTAAACTAGTCATAGTGGTACATGCCTATAATCCCAGCACTCTGAGAGGCTGAAGCAGAAGGAAATTCAAGGCCAGCTTGGGCAATTCTTCAGACACTATCTCAAGAAATTAAAAAAAAAAAAAAGAAGATTAGGGATTAGTTCACTGTAAAGGCCCTTTGTTCAGTCCCTAGTTCTGCCAAAAAGTAAAAAAATAGGTACTTTTTTTGTTTATTTCTGAGATAGGGTCTTGCTATGTAGTATAACCTGGCCTTGAACTCATGGTGATTCTCCTGCCTCAGCTTACTGAGTGCTGGAATTACAGGAAAAATTACGTGTTTAAAGGTACATTTAATTCCTAACAAACTCCTAATGAGAGAAGGCCTCTCTTCAACCTTATCTTGTGGAGGTGAAAGTGGAGGTACAGAGAAATTACAGGGCTTATCCAAAGATCCTACAGCTAGTGAGGGCTATGCCGGGATTCAAAACAGGTCTGTCTGACTCAGAAGCGGTGGCTTTAGTCAGTGTTGCCTTGACTACCCAGGCCCCTCCCTCAGTGATCTTGTGAACAGCAGCTTCACAAGGTGCCTCATGGTTTCTGAGCCTCCCCCACTCCCCAGTCTCTCTGCCCTCCAAGGAGAGAATGCCTAATTCCCTGACACCCACTGCTGAGGTGCAGACCACATCACTCCCTGGTCCCGCTGGTCCTCAAAACTTGGAGGAGCTGGCAAAGCAGGGATTTCTCCCTCCCATTTGACAGATGTAGAAACAGATACACCAGCAGACAGAACCAGGATTTAAACCTAGTTTTTCCTGTCCCTCTCCTCTTCCTCACGGGGACACCTGGAGATGAGTAGAATTGACTTGAGGAATCTGGGTGCCCCTGTAGGTTCTTGAACAGGGTGAGGCAAAGGTAAGAAGAACCTGAACTCAAAACAGTCTCAGGGCTGGAGGTAGCAAGAGCTTCACTGAACTGGCTGGATGCACCCTTCCTGACCCAAAACCTGCAGGGCATGAGGGGAAGCTGCCAGCTCTTTGCTTGTGGGTGTGTCCTCCAGTGTCACACACCAACCATGCTTGCCCTTTCTCCAGAGGGGTTATCAGTCAACAAACCCTGGGCTTTATATGTGTGGACCTCTCAGCCCATCTCTAGGATCTGATCTTCGAGAATTCGAATATCTGCCTTGCATCTCCTCACTGTGTGGCCTGGAGCAAGTCTCTTAACCTCTCTGGACTTTTTCCTCACTTTCCTCTTCCTTCATTGGTTACTGTGAAGGTGGAGTGAGATATACCTTTACGGTGCACAGCACACACTGCCTGCTGGATGGGAGATGGTATTGTTATTTCAGGCATTAAAATCTCGTGCCCTTCTCAAGAAAAACTTCAGATCCTTGCTGTTGGCATGGTAATGATTAGAGGATTTATCTTTCAGGAATCTGAAACAGTGATGGTGAAAAGCTTATTCTGATGACACTGTGGAGAATGTAGTAGGAGGGGCAAGGTAGGTAGTGAACATGCCTGCTAGGAATGTGTTTGGCTGTTGGTAGTAAAAACCTCACTGGCAGAACAGATTTCTAGTTTTTCCTCAATATTCACTTCTTCCTTAGTCACACAATCCCTAATTTTAGGAAAAACACATGGGATTGTGGAATAAGCACTAATGTTCTGCTTCCCTTCCACACTCTAGGTATGGCCATGTGAGTTCTGATGGGGAAATGTGTGTGTCTTCTAGAAAATGTCTTAAAAGGGAGGGTAAACACCTTGTTCTTTCTTTCCTTCTTGCTACCACAGCTGGAATGAGATGTTCTGGCTGTATCTCCTGTAGCTATATTGGGCCATGTGGCAAATTAAAGACGACTACCCATTCTTTCACTTTCCTCTTTTTATCCTGTATGTAAATCTGGGCTGGTCTGTGACTTCTTTAACTAACAGAATATGGTAGAAACGATGCTAAGTCACTTCTAGGTCTAGCTCTTAAAGGGATGGGCAGCTCCATGGCCTCTTAGAGCTTTACACTGCCATGAGAAAGGTTAACTACCGCAGGAGTGATTAATCGGAGAACCTTGAGTTCACCAGGAGAAGGAGAGGGACGCTGTTGGACTCAGCATCACTGTCATCCTTGCTACAGCACCAGGTATCTGAGTAAAACCATCCCGACCCCCCAGATTGGCTTAAGCATCAGTCACATACCACTGACTAACTCCGGTGACTCATTCCATGGATCACTGAGTCCTTCCTGAATATTTGACCCACAAAGCTGTTCGAAAGAAAATGGTCATTGTTTGGGGGAAGATGCACAAGCAGCTCAGTCCAAGAGGTGGAAGCTTTATGCTAAGGATGCGGTAGCCATTGATCCAGCGCTGGCCTGGTTATCTCCAAGTTCTTGTTACAGGTAAAAAACAAACCCTGTTTGCTTAAGCCTGGATGGCACCTTGGGCTATTGCTAGGGACCTTAGTTTTCCAGTCCTTGATAAGTGGGACATTTGGCTTCTTCTTTCTCTCAAGGGTTATTATCCCTAAGAAGGCGGAGTGAGAATCAAGAAGAAAAGGCCTTTTCATTAATATAAACAGTGCTACTGTCCCACAAGACCAGTTAACAGCATGCTCAAACATTTATTATATATTTAGTGTGCTCATAATGGGTGTGAATCTGTCACAGGCCAGCTGCAGTGGATTTGGAAATTAGATACATCAGGGCTGGAGGCTCAGCGCCACTTTCCAACTTGATGAATTGAACCACTCACTAACTCTCTCCAGGTCTTAGTTTCCTCATCAATAAAACACAGGCATTATGATTTTCCCCATAGAGCCTGTGTAAAGATTAAATTAAATGAGATTAATCCATCTATTTGATAAGTATTGAATATCTTCTATTTGCTAGGGAAGACCCACCTCTGCTATTGGGAAAGGTGCCCACTCACCTCTAAACTAAAATGTTTGAAAGTTATAAATCAACCTAGTATCTTGTTAAAAAAACATTCTGTCCTTCTCCCAGAGAAGTCTAATTCCATAAGGATCTGAAAGGTCAGGTTCAGTTTAGATGCCGCAGACTTGTGAGAGGGCTGCACTTAACTGTGGTGGTGGGGACATCTGTCCCTAATCTCCCAGCCAGTGACCAGCCTCCTTTCTTCTCACTGCCTCCAGTTCTGTGGGCACTGTGCACACCCCCGGGCAATGTGTGTGGGTACCTAGGCTGCATGTCCCAGCTTATCCATGCCCCACCCCATATCCCCTACAGCCCTTGGCTGCACTCAGCCCAGCATTCTGCCCCATTGGCCTGACAGCAGGAGTGGGACTTTTGGGTAGGGAATTCAGGGATCTCAGGAAACTGCTGTGTTTTAACAGGGGGCACAGGCTTAGGTGGGTATGTACTTTTGCACTAGGGAAAGTACTCAGCTGTAGGGTAGCTACGAGGTCTTTTAAAGTGTGGGGACCAGGGCAAGTTCCCCTCTTCTGAAGGTGGGTGCTCATCCTTCCAGCCTGGGCCTCTGTCTCAGCCCCACCTGTAAGATGACAGCTCAGCTGATCTGACATTTCATGTTTGTGTTGGAGACAGGGCTAGGGACTTAGTGAATGTCAACACGAATCTCCTAGAAGCCAGGAGGCCAGATGAGAGGGGAGGCTTAATGCCTGTGTGATCATTCTCTTCCTCCAAGCCCTGCTGCCTCAACAGGAAGGCCCCTGCCACCTGGTTCCACTCATTCAGGATTGTAACTGTCCTCTTCCTGGACTGAAATTCCAGCTCCCTCCAGGGAGCTGCAAAGCCTGACCCTTCCAGCTTTTGACCTTCTCATCTTTTCTGCAGCTCACCCTTGCTCCAAGGCAGGCAAGTCGCCCTGACCTTCCTGTGTTTAAGAAATCCCGAGTTCATTCCTTGACATCAAGGCCTTTGCTCTGGCTGCCCTTTCTGCCCAGAGCTTGGGCTGGATCCTGTCACTTCTGAAGGATCAGTCTCAGCTGGATGGTCCCTGGCCCTCTTGTGAGCTCGGTGACATGTCATCCTTTCCTGTCTGTCCTAACATCGCTAAAGTGGGGTAGCGGAGTAAGCAAAGGCCTCCACTCTGGGCTGGACTGTTTGGGTCCAAATCCACCTCCTACTGACTCCTGTATGTATTGGCAGATTTTCCCATGAGTGTATCGTTGAACTTTCTATTTCCTCTGAATGTCCAATTTCCTATTTATAAAAGGAGGCAAGACTCTATCTTATCCATTTGTCGGAGGCAATTACAGGAGCGAACCTGAGCATAACATGGAGAACAGAGGAAGGCCCAAGTGTTGCATCTGCTTGTGCAACGAACACTTGTTGCAGCCTGAAATCTTATCTCTTCTGTCTTCACTTGTTTATTTCCCCTTTTCGCTCTGAAAGGCGACCTTGCACCACCCCCCAGGGGTGGGGGGCTCCCATGCACCCCCAAAGGCTTTACAGCAAGGAACCGGCACCTGGCTGAACCCATATATAGTACATCTCCCAGTGCAGATGGGGAAACTGAGTCAGGGGTGGATGTGCCCCCGCCCTTGGTTCCGCGAGTGCGGGTCTGCTGAGCCATCGCGCTTGCTTCCTTTCCTCTCGGCGCCGCCTCCAGAAAGGCGAGCGGAGCTGCAGTGGGTGCCGCTCCCGCGCTCGCCTGCACCGAGTTTTTTTGTTCCCAGCGCATTTCTTTCAGGCCCGCTGGAAAAGAAGGCGGAAAAGCGTTGCACAGCCCGCGTCAGCTGCGGCTCGGTCTCCAGTCCCCTGCGCGCAAACAAAGGCATTTGCATGAAAACAGGAGCTCCGTTTGCAGAAAGGACTCCGCGAAGGATGCATTCCGCGCTCCGACGAGCCACAGCTGGCCACCCCTCTCTGATTGGGACGGATGGAGACAGAAAACCATCCCAGAGCCTGGCTCCGCGAGGGAAAGGGCAGTCCGAGTGGCCCTGACCCACTGCCCCACCTTTATCGGCTGTGGAAACAGCGGTCTGGGATAGCGACTGCGCTTTCGCAGACGCATCTGGACAGTTCAGGGAGGCTCGAGGGAGCGCGGGGCACGGAGGGGAGCGCAGTGGAAGGAGCCCCGCCAGTGGCTCCAGTACTGAGCTCCAGCCTGCTCCCCTTTAAGCTCCAGGATAGACCAATGACACCCGACCTTCTTGTCCTTTCCCGGCCTTTCCAACGGGCTACGAGAACGTCACATACGCACCTAAGAGTGAAGCCGGAGTATTGGCACCGTGGCCCTTTTCCAAAGCATTTGTTGAGGCCCGTCTCCCGGAAAATCCTCCAGGCAGAGCTTGGAGGCAACAGAAGTTCAGTGGTCAGGCATTCAAGTTCAGCTGTGCAAATGAGCAAGTTACTCCCCCTCAGAGGCCTCAGCGTCTTCTGTAAAATGGGGCATAATAGTCTGTAAGATGCTGAGCACAGTGGCACAGAGAAGTGCGTAGCTCCCTGCTTTAGTCATTTCCAGTTTACAGCAAGGAGCCAGCACTGGGCTGAGCCCGTATATAGTACCTCTCCCAGTGCAGGTGGGGAAACTGAGTCGGGGTGGATGGCCCCGCCCTCGGTTCTGGTTCCTGAAAAGCTCAGGTAGGAAGGAGGCAAGGTCACACCTGAGGGCGGGTGTCCTAATAAGAGAGATTATTAGTCTTCAGCAACAGCAAGGACAAGTTCTCCAGATGATTTTGTGGAGCAGAGTAGAGGTGAGGGGCGAGGAACTGAGGTCATCTGCCCTCTCCCATCAGCTAAAAGGAGGCAAAGTCCCACTGCCTTCCTCTGCCCAGCCATGCGAGAGCACTGGAGGGTGAGCACTGCCTTCAGAGAGGTTCTGGGATGGGTTTAACCCCTAAGTCGAGACCTGTTTCTCCTTTTGTTTTTTTTTGTTTGTTTTTTGTTTTTGTAGCGCATACTGGTTTTGCAGCTAATGGGTTTCATCTTGGCAGATCTGTACACGCACATAACATCCTTTAGCCCCCATCACTGCCTTCCATTCACCTTACCCCTAGTTTCACATGACTGTAGGGAGGGTGTTCAATGTATTTAATGTATTTTGACCGTATCTGTGACTCCGCTCCCACCCTTACACCGTCTCTCTTCTAACCAAAAGCCTGCACCCTTTCTGGGCCTGTTGTTCAGGCCCAGCCTGGTCTGTCTGTGGCTCTTCCTGGGAAGGAAGCGTAGTGCTGCCCTCCAGTGGCGGGCGAGGTGGTGTGGCCTGCGGAAGCTCACCAACGGGGGACTGAAGAAGCCAGCTTTTCGGTGTAGGAGGCAGGCTGTCTGGGAGAGAGGAACTTACCAGTTCTCCAGTCCCAGACTGTTATTTGACTTCCCGGTGGAGCTTGGAAATCTAGGAAACAGTATAATGGACCCTGAATTTGAAAGGCACAGGAGGTTCTGCATTCTGCTTTTATTTGCTTTTGAATAGATAACACCTCTACATGATCAAAATATGAAGAAGGTAGAGTGGAAGGGAAGTCTGCTACCACCCTTGTCCATCAGCCACCCTGCTCTCTCCTTCCTAGGGGGCCATGGTCACCGTCTGAGGGTCCTCCCAGAGTTAGGGAGCAAGTCCTCGCAAACACAGATGTTTTAGAATGCTGGTAGGCTACTCCATACACTCTTCTGCATCTTGCTGCTTCATTTAAAAATGAATCATTGAATGTTTTCTATATTGATTCACAGAGAGCTGCTTCATTCTTTTGAATAGCTACATAATATTCTATTATGTAGGTCCCCTAAAATTATTTCATCAGTCTTCTATTGATGAGCCTCGAAGTTGCTCTTAATCTTTTGTAATCACAAACAATGGTATAGCAAATAACCTTGTACATTCACTGTTATGCCCAGGTACAAGAGATTCACTTAGCTGCTGCTATACGACAAACCATTTCAAAAACTCAGTAGCTTTAAACAAAAAGCTTTTGTTATTGTTCATGTGGGTCGGCTGGGTGGCCCTGCTGCTCTGAGCCATGCTTGACTAATTTTGCCTTGGCTCCTGCATCTGAGATCACAGGGTAGGTGCAGTGGGAAGCTGTCTGATCTAGGATGGGCTTCATCAGAGGGCACCAGGTGACTGGCTATTGGTTTGGGCACAAGGAATGCCTGGACCATGTGTGTCTCATAATCCAGCCACATGCTAGGGTCCTGGAGGCTCCGTGACTCATACAGGTTTGCTTCCATTGCATTCTGTTAGCCCAAGTAAGTCTAAGCCAGGCTCAGATTCAAGATATGGGTACAGAGAAACTAGTTTCCCCAGGGTAGAGCAACAGAGTCATACTTTCAAGGGTGTATGGTCCAGGGGATGTGAACTATTATGGCCAGTGTGAATATATTTAAATACAAATTTTATCTTAGTTTTTTTTTTTTTTTTGAAACAGGGTCTCGCTATGCAGTTCAGGCTGGCCTTGAGCTTGCAACGATCCTTCTGCCTCAGCCTCTTGAGTGCTGGGATTACAGGTGTGCACCACCATGCCTGGCCCTTAGAATAATTTTAGATCTACAGAAAAGCTGCAAAAAATCTTAGAGAAATTTTGTACATCCCTCACCCAGTTTCCCGTTATTAACATATTACTGTACTGCATTTGTTACAACTAAAGAGCCTGTATTGATTCACTGAGTGTTAGGAAAATCCCATACTTTATTCAGTTTGTAATAGCTTTTCCTTTCCTTAGTGTTTTCTTTCTTTACTGAGATCCAGAACACCACGGTACATTTAATCATCATATCTCCTTAGGCTCCTCTTGCCTGTGACAGTTTCTCAGGCTTTCTGTGTGTTTTGATCACCTTGACAGGTTTGAGGAGTACTGGTTGGATATTCTATAGGATGTTGCTCAATTTGGGATTGTCAGATGTTGTTCTCATGATTAGACTGGGGTCATGGGTTTTGAGGAGGAAGGCTGCAGATAATGTCCTTCTCCCTATTATCATGGAAACATGCTATCAGCATCTCTTATCATTAATAATGCTAATCTTGATCACCTGGCTAACGATTTGCCAGGTTTCCCCATGACAATCTTTGTCCCTTTGCACAGTGTACTCTGTACTAGGGAGATAGACAAGAACCACCTGACTCTCCTTTTTCCTGAGTGCCAGAGAGGGGCTTGGTTTGGCCCATAGCTGTCAGACCTCCCATCAACCACCTCCCCACACTGGGACGATCTACCTCAGTGTCCTCCCTGCTTCCTTAGTGGCGACTGCCCTCCAGGCTACTCCAGCAGGAGGAAGTCACCTTGTATGGCCCCTGTTTCAGGAATGGAGTTATGTTCTACCTCCTCGAGGGAAAAGTAGCTTCATAAATTATCTGGAGTTCTTTTTATTATTTATTTATTCAATCAATCATTTATTATATCAAGGTTCACTCATGAATATTTATTATATACTTTGTGTCATAAACCAGAACTATATTCTTTATTTTGCTGTTCAAATTGTCCTAGTTTTGGCCACTGAGGGCCCTATCTGTTGGGCCCTGTGTCCCTTTGACACAGCTCTGTTGTTTTGCTTTTGAGCATTTCCCTACTTTCTGGCCCTGTAAGATACTCTAGACCCATCTTGTCTAGTTTCGGTTCCATCCCTAAAAACAGCCATTTCTCCAAGGAGCCTGGTTATTTTTATTGGAGAATGGGGTTAGAAACCAAAATGTAGGTGCCCACAGTGTTTATTGCTATTGAGGACCCACTCTCAGCAGGCTGAGCTAGGAAATGTGCGTATGTATACTAGCCTATGTATACACAAAACTAATTGTTTCTTCACCTACTCTACACATCTATATTAAGCAGAACATGAGCTCATCTTAATGTCTCTAATTCTAACCCATTTACATGGCTCATTCTCTCTCTCTCCCTTTGCTTATCCATAAGCTCCCACTTCAACAGTGAGAAATCTGGCTGCTACCACCTGCCATCCATTCACTTTATTGTTCAATTCTGGTATGCGTATACTTGGGTTTCAGAGCTGTCAACCCATGTCAACCTCCATGAGAAACACTCTGCCAACTAGAGTATTGGGCTTATGGGCATGTTTTTTGGTCATTAATCTTACAGTTTACAGTCATTTCCAAAGTTATTTAGGTTAGCACTTCTGTTCCCCAAGCCTTTCAGTGAGATTATTTTACACATTTGTAATACAACTTGATTCTTTTGTTAATGCTAACGTTCTATTCTGTGATTCTCCAAGTGTCCCAGTAGATTTTGAAAAATTTGCATACATGAATGTTTACTCATTGTGTTGTAAAGCTCTATGGCTTTTGACAAATGATTAGTGACAAATGGATAGTATAGGAGCTCTAGTCTGGCATAGTGTGGGTATTAAATCCTTATCAGGTATCTCAGCCACTACAGTACCACGCAGAATAGTTTCTTGCCTCTGAAATATCTACTACGCTTCACCTAGTCAACCATCTCCTATTGCCAAACCTCTGGCAACCAATGATTTGTTTTCTATTTCTATTGTTTTGCCTTTTTGAAAAAGTTATGTAAGTGAACTTACACAATATGTAACCTTTAAAAGTGGCTTCTTTAATTTAAATTTCATCCATATGGTTATGTGGATTAAGAGTTTGTTCCTTTTGAAAGCTGAATAATAGTCCATAGTATGGATGTACTATTGTGTGTTCAGTCATTCATCTATTAAAGAAATCTTTGTTGCTTCCAGCTTTCTTCCAAATAAAGCTGCTATAAACATTTATGTGCAGATTTTCATGTAGACATAAGATTTTTAATCAGTTGGGTAAATATCTCTGAGTGTGATTTCTGGGCATGCGGTAAATCTCCATTTTACTTGATAAGAGACTTCCAAATTGTCTTCCAAAATGATTGTACTATTTTTCATTTCCACCAGCAATCAATGAGTGTTCCTATGCATCAGTTCTTGGTACTGCCAATTTTTAACAATTTAGCAAATTTCATAGGTATATATATATATATATATATATATATATATATATATATATATTTTTTTTTTTTTGCGGTGCTGGGGATCGAACTCAGGACCCTGCTTATTCCACTGAGCTATATCCCCAGCCCCTTCATAGGTATATTGTAGTTGTTTTAGTTGCATTTTATTTTAATCTGCATTTTTCTGATGACAAGTAATGTCGGAGTACCAAACTCAATAGACTGCATTAGTGTGCATGTATTTCTGAGCTCTCTGTTCTGTTCCTTTGTATGTGTCTATAGTTTTGACCACACTGTCGCTTTATTATAGTGAGTTTTGAAACTGGCAGTGCAGGTTCTCCAACCTAGTACTTTTTCAGAATTGTATCAGTTATTCTAGCAGCTCTGCCTTTGCATATAAATTGTAGCAATGGCTTATCAAAGTCTACCGAAAAGTTTATTGGGATTTTTGTTGGGATTCCATGGAGTCTAGAGATCAAATGGGGAACAACTGAAGGGTATCTGGGGAAGGCGGGGTGGGAAGGATTGGGGAAGGCGGAGCAAAAATGACCAAGATTGGGTATGTATATGTACCAGTTCTGCAAGGTGAATGTAATTATGTATCACAAACAGATATTAATAAAACAATGTGAAGGTTTCCGATCCATGGATACAAAATATCTCTCCCATTTCTCTTTTTTCTTTTTATTCCCCAACTCTCCCTTACCCCAAAGCCCCTTTCAGCCGATATTCTACTCTCTGATTTTAAGAGTTCAGCTTTTTTAGAATCCACACAAAGTTAAATCTGCAATATTTGTGTTTCTGTGCCTGGTTTAGCATAATATCCTCCAGGTTTGTTTCCATTCATGTTGTTGTAAATGGTAGCATTTCCTTCTTTCTGAGGTTAAATAGCATTCTATCATACTGTTGATGGAATCTGTTGATGGAGTGTTGGGTTATTCTACATCTTGACTATTGTGAACAACGTAGCAATAAACATAAATGCAGAGTGTAGATGTCTCTTCAACATTCTGATATCATCTCTTGTGGATATATACCCAGTAGTGGGATTGCTGGGACCCATGGTAGTTTTGCTTTTTAATTTTAAGGAAACCCCATGCTAATTTCCATAATCTACATTTCTGCTAAAAGTGTGCAGATTCTCTTTTCTCTATAATCTCAACACTTGTGTTACCCTTTTAGTGTCTATGGGATCAGTAGTAATGACCCATCTCTTGTTCTTGATGTTGGGGAACTTCTGTTTTCTTCCTCCCTTCTCTCATTCAGCCTGACCAGAGGCTTATCAATTTTATTCATCTTTATAAAGAACCAGGGTTTGGTTTTATTGATTTCTCTCTATTGTTTTCTTGTTTTTCAATTTCATTGACTTATGCTCCAGTTTTTATATTTTCTTTTTACTATTCCCTTAACTTTAATTTCTTGTTATTTCTCTAGTTTTTTTTTTTTGCAGGGGGTAGAAATTGAGGCCATTGATTTTGGAACTTTCTTTTTTCTAACATACATTGATACTATATATTTCCTTCCAAACAATGCATTAGCTGAATCTCACAAATTTTAACAATTTGTATTTTCATTTAGTTCAAAACATTTTCTAATTTCTTTTGAGGCTTGTTTGGCCTCATGGTTTATTTTGAAGTGTTTTGTTCAATTTCCAAATACATTCTGCCATCTTTTTGTTATTGATTTCCAGTTTAATTCTTTTGTTGTCTGAGGACATAATTTGTGTGATTTTTAGTCTTTTAATTTATTAAAGTGGGTGTTATGGTCAGAATGTAGCCCATCTTGGTGACTGTTCCAAGTGCATCAGAGGAGAATGTGCACTCTGATGTTATTGAGCAAAATGCTCTGTACATGTTAATTAGATCAAGTTCATTTATAGTGTTGTTCAGGTCATTTATAGCCTTCCTGACTTTCTGCCTGCATGATCTATTAATTACTAAAATAGAGATTGAAAGTCTCCAACCAAAATACCAGATTTGTCAGTTTCTTTTTTCAGTTCTGTCAGTTTGGTCTCATGAACTTTGACATTTGGTTGTTTTGAGTTTAAGATCATTACGGCTTCTTGGAGACTGACTTGCTTCTCATTATGCAATGTCCCTGGTTATCCCTGATCATCTTTCCTCTTCTAAAGCCTGCTTTGTCTGAAAAGAATACAGTGACTCCAGTATTCTTTTGATTAGTGCTACTACAGTGAATCTCATTCCATTCCTTTACTTTGAAAAAATAAAGATATAATTCACATACCATTAAACTGACCTGTTAAAGTGTACAATCCTATTAGTATAGTCTCAAAGACTATACATACAATCACTACCACTACCTAATTCTAGAATCTTTGTGTTACCCAAAAAGAAATACCATTCTCATTAACAAAAGATTCTCATTCCCCTCCCTACAGGCCCTGAAACCACTAATCTACTTTCTCCCTATATGGGTTTGGCTGCTCTGGACATTTTATACAAATGGAATCTTATGGTATAATTTCATGTTGTGTGTAGCTTCTTTAATTTAGTGTAATGTTTTCTAAGTTTACCCAAGTTTAACACTAATTCATACTTTTTATGGCTGAAAAATACTTCACTATATGATGTAGTATTCCACCTTACCATTCCAGTTTGCTTGCCTCTTTATCAGCTGATAGACATGTGGTTTGTTTTCACCATTTGGCTCTGATGAATAAGGCTACTATTAACATTGGTGTCTTAGTTACTTTTCTTGTTGCTGAAGCAAAATACCCAGCACCCAAAGTTAAAGGAGGAGGAAAGGTTTATTTGGCTCACAGTTTGTGGATGTTTCAGTCTATCTACAGCTGCCTCCAAGGCAGAGTGCCCCATGGCAGAGGGGCAACAGTTCTTGGCAGTGGAAAACAGCAAAAGTACATGAGAGAGCAAGACAAGCCTCTTTCTGTCCCTTATATTGTATCCAGTCTACAAGGATTAGGGCGATGCCAATCCAGTCAGTGGACTGATCCAGCAGTCATCCACCCTTAATCCCAGCACCCTTAACCCCAGCATTGCACTAAGAATCAATCACATGCTCTACATTCAGCTATCTCCAAACTCCGAGAAAATCCTGTGACCATATGAGGCTTTGAGGGGACATCTAGACACAAACCATAACAATTGGCAAGTGCATTTTTGTGTGGATATATGTTTTCAAATCTCTTAGTACATACTTAAGATTTAAATTACTGAATCATATAGCTGCTATAGTGAACATTGTCAGGAATCATCAAAGTGCTTACCCAAGTAGGTGCACTGTTCTACAGACCACTACGATGTCAGGTTCTGCTTTCTCGGCATTCTTACTAATACTTGTTATAGTACACCTTTTTTTGTGGCATTATTACCCCAGTAGACTATATACAACATAAATAATTTTAATTATATAATTCAGTGGCATTGATTATATTTATAACATTGTACAACTACCACAAGCCCAACCAGTTGTTTTTTTAAATTTATGCCAACCAGAAACTGCAAATATTAAGCTGTAATTCCCAATTCTTTCCTTCCCCCAGTTTCTGGTGGCTTCTAATCTACTCTCTTTCTCTATGAATTTGCCAGTTATAGATATTTCATATAAGTGGAATCACAATGTTTACCCTTTTGTCAAGCTTATATCTCTTGGAACCATGTGTCAAGGCTTATCTTTGTGTAACATGCATCTCAACTTCATTGCTTTCTATGGTTGAATATAATTCCACTGTGAATATGTAGGTACTATGTGTCATTTAGCCTTTGATCTGTTGATAGACACTTAGTCTGTTTCCACATTTTGAATAATGCTGTAATGAATACTGGCATATGATTGTCTACAGATGTCACTATTTTCAATAGTTAGGCTTTGGTCTGTTGTGAGTGAAATCTTGTATAAGGTGAATTGGAATCAACTTCATTCTTTTGTATATGAAAGTCCAGTTGTCTCTGCACAATCTGTTGAAGGTATTGTCTTTTCCCTATGGACTGAATTTATCACAAAAAAACAATTTGCCATAAGTATATGAATTTAATTTTGGACTTTCAAGCATTTTATTGGTTTATATGTTTATCTTCCTGCCAGGGCTACGTTGTTTTAATTACAATAGCTATATATAGTAAGGTTTGAAATTGGGAATGTGAGTCCTCCGACTTTGTCTTCATTTTCAGTGTTATGCTGGATATTTGGGAGCCCTTTGCAATTTCATTTGAATTTGAATGTTGTCCTTCCATTTCTACAAATAGGCCTTTGAGGTTTTGATAGGGATTGTGTTAATCTATCAATTGCTTTGGGTAGTGCTGGGATTTTAATAATACTAAGATGTTTTCCTATCTATACACACAATGTTTTTCCATTTTCTTAATCTTCTTAATTTCTTCCAACAATGCTTTATAGTTTTCAGAGTATAAATCTATCCCCTTCTTGGTTAAATTTATCTCTAGATATTTTATTCTTGCAGATGCAGTTTCAAATAAAATTGCTTTCTTAATTCCCCTTATAGAGTGCTCATTGCTGATGTATAGAAACACAGCTGATTTTGAATGTTGATCTTACATCCAACCAATTTCCCAAACTCATATTAGCTCTAAAAGCTTTCCTGTTGGTGTTCCTTGGTGGGGTGTTGGGTTTTGAACCCAGGGCTTTTGCTCTGACCTATATCACTAGCTTTTAAATAAATGAAATGAAATGAAATTTTATTTTTTGACACAGGGTCTTTGTAAGTTGGCAAGTTGATCAAGCTGAGCTCCAGCGTAAGATCCTCCCGCCTTGGCCTCACAGAATGCTGGGATTCCAGGCATGCACTACTACATTGGGCTTTTCTGTAATTTTTTTTTATTTTAAAGAAAATAGTACAAAAATAAAAAGAACAAAAGCAGAATACAAACAACACAAAGCAAGGACATTAGAAATGATACAGGGTTTCAAACCAAATGATAGGTATTAACAGTAGTTGTTATATTACATTTTGTTATCTTCAACAAAGTTGCTCAGATTACCAGATGTAAGAATAGAAGATTGATCAAATCTTTTTTTTTTTTTTTTTTTTGGTGGAACTAGGGATTGAACTCAGGACCTTGTGCTTGCCAGGCAAGCGCTTACTCCACTGAGCTATATCCCCAGCCCTTGATCAAATCATTGAAGAGAATAAGAAAATAATAATTTAAAAGAACATTAGAGACAATACACAGTGGTACCAGGCAGGATTGTAGGAATTCATCATTGGTTGTTATACTGCAAATTGTTGTCGTCACATAAATTGCTCAGATTACCAGATACAAGCATGCAAAATTGGTCAAAATAGTAGGAAAAAAACCCAAACTTTTAAACATTAACTGTTCCCAACAAACCATCACACACCAACAGTACAGTTATACCATATATATATATATATATATATATATATACACAATTTGCCTTAGTACTTTTTCTTCTTTTCCTCATCCCAGTTGCTCCTTCCTTTGAGCAGTTTCTTTCCCTTTCTTAGTATCTATTGTACATTTTGGGTTGTATTTACTCTTTCAAGTTCTTACACCAGGGAGACAATGTGATGCTTACATATGTGAGTCCTATTTATTTCACTTATGAGTATGGTCTCTAGTTGCATCCATTTACCTATAAAAACCTCAAGAGTATCTTTTTTATAGCTGAGTAATACTCCATTGTATAGAAATACCACATCTTTTTTATCTATTCCTCAGCTGATGGGCATTTGGGTTGTTTCCAAGATTTAGCTATGACAAATTGGCCTGCTATAAACATGGGTACACATATTACTGTGGTATGATGTTTTTAATTCTTCTGGAAAAATACCCAGAAGGAGAATAGCTGGGTTAAGTGGAACCTCTAATCCTAGTTTTGTGAGGAATCTCCAGACTGATTTTCCAAGTGGTTGCACCAATCAACACTCCCACCAGCAGTGGAGAAGTGTTCCTTTTCCCTCACAGCCTCTCCAGCATTTGTCATTGGTTGGTTTCTTAATGATAGCCATTCTTTGTGGGCTGACATGAAATCGCAGTGTTGTTTTAATTTGCATTTCTCGAATGACTAATGATGTTGAACATTTTTGCATATATTTATTCATCATTAGTATTTCTTCATCTGAGAAGTGTATGTTCATTGCTGATGCCCATTTTTGGATTGCGTCTTTGAATTTTGGGGGCCTGATTTTTAAAAATTCTTTATATGTTCTAATAGGAGTCCTTTGTCTGAGGGGCAGTTGGGTAAAGTCTTTTCCCAATTTGTGGATTTTCTCTTCACTCTGGTGGTGATTTCTTTTAATGTGCAGAAACTTTTCAATAAGATGAGATCCCAGTTGTTGATTCTTTGAAGTATTTCCTGTGCAGTTTGGTTTTTGTTCATGAACTCTCTGCCTACCCCTATGTCTTTGAGAGTTTTACCTACTTTCTCTTCCAGTAGATTTAGTGTTTCTGTTTTGATATTTAGATCTTTAATCCATTTTGACTTTAGTTTAGTACATGGTGATAGACATGGATCTAGTTTTAGTCTTTGGCATGTGGAAAGCCAGTTTCTCCAGCACCATTTGTTAAAGAGGCTTTCTTTCTTCCAGTGAACATGTTTGGCCCCTTTGTCAAAAATAAGGTGGCTGAGTGTATTTGTAGCTGTGTCTTCATCTTCTAACCTGTTCCATTGATCTTCAGGTGTTTTTTTTTTTTTTTTTTTGCCAGTACCATGCTGATTTTATCACAGTAGCTTTGTAGTATAATTTCAAGTCAGGGATTATGATACCTCCTACCTTCCCTTTGTTTCCCAGGATTGCTTTTGCTATTCTAGCTCTCTTCTGGTCCCAGATGAATTTTAGGAATGTTTTCTCTAGATCTGTGAGGTATACTAGTGGAATTTTAATGGGGATTGCATTGAATATGTACAACAATTTTGGGAGTATGGCCATTTTCACAATGTTGATTCTTCCTATCCATGAGCAAGGAATGTCTTTCCATTTGCTGAAATCCTCTTCGATCTCTTTTTTCAGAGTACTGTAATTTTCACTGTATAAATCCTTTACTCCTTTTGTTAGATTGATTCCTAAGTATTTCATTTTTTTAGATGCTATTATGAAAGGTGTGGCTTCACTGATTTCTCTCTGTCTGCTTATCATTTGTGTACAAGAATGCTATTGATTTTTGAGTGTTGACTTTGTATCCAACTACACTACTGAATTTGATTATTAAATCTATGAGCCTTTTGGTGGAGTGTTTGGGGTCTTCTATGTAGAGTATCATGTTATCAGTGAATAATGATAATTTCACTTCTTTTCCTATCCTTATTCTTCTTATTTCTCTGTCTTGTCTAACTGCTCTGGCTAATATTTCCAGAACTATGTTGAATAGAAGTGGTGACAGTGGACAATCTTGTCTTGTTCCTGACTTTAAAGGGAAAGCTTTCAGTTTTTGACCATTTAGAATGACATTGGCTGTTGGTTTGTCATAGATGGCTTTTATCAGATTGAGGTAAAGTCCATATATGCCAATTTTCTGTAGGGCTTTTATCATGAATAAGTGTTGGACTTTATCAAATGCTTTTTCTGCATCAATTGAGATGAATATGTGATTTTTGTCTTTGGCTCTATATGATGGTGTATTGCATTAATTGATTTGTGTATATTGTACCAACCCTTTATTCCTGGGATGAACCCCACTTGGTCATGGTGTATAATCTTCTTAATGATTTGTTGCATTCCGTTTGCTAGTATCTTATTGAAAATTATTGCATCTATGTTCATTAGGGAGATTGGCCTGTAGTTCTCTTTCTTGGTTGGGTCTTTCTCTGCTTTTGGTATCAGGGTAATACTTGCTTCCAGGAATGAGTTGGGGAGAATTCATTCCTTTTCAATTTCCTTAAAGAGTTTGAGAAGTATTGGCCTTAAATCTTCTCTAAATTTCTTACAGAATTCAGCTGTAAATCCATCAAGACCTGGGCTTTTCTTCATTGGCAAGTTTTTTTATTATGTTTTCAATTTTGCTTGTGATATAGGGTTATTCAAGATTTTTATATCTTCTTCATTCAGCTTTGATAGTTCATATGTATCAAGAAATCTGTCCATTTCCTCTGTGTTTTCCATCCTGTGAGAGTAAAGATTTTCAAAGTAGGTACTGATGATCTTCTGAATTTCTACAGGATCTATAGTGATTTCATCTTTTTCATTCCTTATTGTGTGTATTTCAGTCTTTTCTTTCCTTTATTTAATAAGGCTGGCTAGGGGTTTGATCGATCTTATTTATTTTTTTGATGAACCAACTCTTTGATTCATTAATTCTTTGTATTGTTTTTTTAGCCTCCATTGCATTAATTTCTGCCCTGAGCTTTATAATTTCATGCCTCTCGGGGCTTTTGGTTTGATTTGTTCTTCTTTTTCTAGAAGCTTGAGGTGCAGCATAAAATTGTTGATTAGTGCTTGTTCTGTTCTCCTGAGGTAGGAATTCACTGCTATAAACTTCCCTCTGAAGACTGCTTTCACTGCATCCCACAGGTTCCTGTAAGTTGTGTCTACATTTTCATTTGATTGTACATAGTGTTCAATTTCTTCTTTGATTTCATCTGTGACCCACTGATTGCTCAGGAGGGTGCTGTTTAATTTCCATGTGTTTATGCAGTTCTTGCGAGTTCCTTTGTCATTAATTTCCAATTTAATTGCACTATGGTCCAATGGTATGCATGAGATAATTTCAACTCCTTTGCATTTTCTTAAGCATGTTCTATGTGGTAGCGTATGGTCTATTTTAGAGAATGTCCCATGTGCAGCTGAGAAGAATATATATTCTGATGCTGTTGGTCACTCTGTACAGGTCTACTAAGTCCATTTGTTCTCATGTTTGGTTTAGTTCTGTTATTTCTTTGATTATTTTTTGTCTAGTTGATCTATCTCCTTGTGATAATGGGATTTTGAAGTCTCCTGTTACAATTGTGTTGGTGCTTATTTCATTTTTCATGTCTGTTAAAATTTGTCTTATATACTTGGGTGCTCCTTTGTTTGGTGCATAGCTGTTTATGATTGTTAGCTCTTCCTCTTGAAGTTTTCTGCTCACAAGTATGTAATGACCTTCTTTACCATTTTAAATTGTTATTGGTTTGAAGTTCCCATCATCTACAAACAGAATAGCAACACCCGATTTTTTCTGGGTACCTGTCATGTAGAGTATTGTTTTCCATCCTTTAATTTTCAGTCTATGAAATTTCCTTTTGAGTTAAATGTGTTTCCTGTATATAGCATATTGTTAGACTTTGTATCTTGATCCAATCTGCCAGTCTACTTCTTTTGGTTGGTGAATTGAGTCCATTTACATTGATGGTTATAAGTGATATGTACTGGCTTATCTTTGTCATGTTGTTTTCCTGCTGGTGGTTTTTCTTGTTTCCCTCTGTTTAATTGCTTGCTCTGCTTGGTGTTTTCTTTCTGTTGTTGTTCTTAAAGTAGTGGTCTTTTTTGTCTCTTTCTAGAATATCTTTTAAACTCTTTGTAGGTTTGGTTTGGCACTCATGAAGTTCTTCAGTTGATCTTTACTGTGGAAATATTTTATTTCTCCTTTAATTTTGAGGGATAGTTTTGCAGGATACATCAGTCTGGGTTGGAAGTTGTTTTCTTTCAGGACCTGCAATAATTCACTCCATGCTCTTCTTGACTTGATGGTTTGTGCTGAGAAATCTGCTGTGATTCTGATGGGCTTTGCTTTATAGGTGATCTGTAAAGATTTCTTTTCTCTCACAGCTTTTAATAATCTGTTCTTTTGTTGAATTTCTGGGATCTTGATCACTATATGTCTGAGTATAGATTTATTTTGGTTATGGCTAGTTGGAGTTCTATATGCTTCACTTACCCATATGTCCAATTCTTTTTCCATGCTTGGGAAATTTTCTGCTATTGCTTCCACAAATAGTTTTTGTATCATCTGTGCTGACACCTGCTGTTTCATTGATACTTATCAATCTTACATTGTTTTTCTTAGCTTTTTATTGCAACTGTTGAATTGTTATTTCTTGGTTTCTTGTTATTTTTAAAAGATCCTTCCTTCCACGGTCATTCACAGCAATGCTGTCTTCAAGGTCTGAAAGTCTATCTTCAGCTTTGTTCAAGTAGTTTTGCCAGCTTTCGATGGAAGTTTTAATTTCCTGGATATCTGTTTGAATCTGCTTTATGCATTCCTGTTGTTCCCTATACTGCTCATTCAAGGTTTCCATTACTTTACTATGTTCCTCTATTTTTACCCATGTCTTCTTTAGATGTGCTAAGCAATTCTTTCATTGTTGTTGTCATTTCTTTTTTTACTTCAGACAGTATTTTAGGTCTCAGTCTGCTTCTTGTCCTCTATGGCCTGATGGAGTTGTTTCTTCAGCTGTTATCATTTCAGAAATTCCAGGTGTATGACTTCCAAGCTTGTCTGTGTTGATATCTCTTGGACTTAACCTGGGAGGGGTAGAGGTCTGAGACTGCATTTTGCTCCTTTGCTTTCTCATTTTCAGAGATGTAGAGTTTCCCTGGAGCTCAGGCTCACTTCCAGGGTGATGTCATAGTAGTGGGGCAAGGACCCAAAGGTGCTCAGTGTGACTCCCTCAATGGTGTGCGTGTGTGGACAGGGTGTGATCCCTAAAGCTTTCACAGTTTTCTGTGGCTCAGCTTGGTTCCAACTCAGGGGTTCCCCAAGCTGTCCAGGTTTCATCCCTGTTTCCACTAGGGTATAGAATGGGTGGGTGGTGGTCACTGTGTCTCCATACACTGCGACTACCCCGCCTGGTTCCCACACTGGTAGAGGGGTAGTTACGCAGTCACTGAGTCCCCTGAAGCTTTCTGAGTTTCAGCTTAGCTCCCCTGAGGGTGTGAGGTGGGAGCAGAGAGGAGCACCCAAGGCCTTTGAAGTTGTCTGGGGCTCCCCTTGGCTACCAAGCTGGTGGGCAGAGGTGGGGCTGGCTCACTGGAATTCCTGAAGAATTCCCTAAGCTGTCCGAGATGCAGCTCTGCTCCAACGGGGGCAGGGAGGAGGCAGGGAGGGTCAGGGAGTGGACTTCAGGCCCCTAGAGCTGTCTGGGTCTCTGCCTGGTTCCGAGCTCCATGTAGGGAGCAGCAGTAGCTCACTGGAGTTCCTGCAGCTGTCTGAGGCAGGGCTCTGATCTGATGGGGGTATCGGGAAGGAGGGGAAGGGTGGGAAGTGGACCCCAGGCCCCTAGAGCTGTCCAGGTCTCGGCCTGGTCCCAAGCTCATGTGTGGGGGGCGCCAGCAGCTCACCAGAGTTCCTGCAGCTCTTAAGTAAATTTTTGAGAATTTTCTGTATATAGGATCATACCATCTGTGAGTAGAAATAATTTTACTTCTTTTCCAATTTGATTGTCTTTTATTCATTTTTCTTGTCAATTTCTCTAGCTAGAACTTCCAGTTGAATCACAGTGGTGAAAACAGTGTCTTGTTCTTGATTTTTGGGAAAAGCTTTTAGTTTTTCATCGATTGTGGTGTTAGCTTTGGATTTTTTCATAAACATCTCGTTAGATTAAGGAAGTTTCCATCTATTCCTAGTGTTGTGTGTGTGTGTGTGTGTGTGTGTGTGTGTGTGTATCAGGAAAAAGTGTTAAATTTTGTCAGCTCTTTCTTCATCAACCGAGGTGATCATGTAGGTTTTTCCCCTTCTTTCTGTTAGTGTGAAGTATTACACTGATTAACTTTTATGATGAAACACACATGCATCTCTGGAATCAATTCCACTTGGTTATGCAATATAATTTTTTAACACATGACCGAATTTATTGATTATTTATTTATTTATTTATTTATTTGGTCTTTTTGAGACAGGGTTTCACTATGCAATTCAGGCTGGTCTTGAACTCACTTTGTAGCCCAGGCTGGCTTGGAGCTCACAACAACCCTTCTGCCTCAGCCTTCTGAGTGCTGGGATTATAGGCATGTGCCACCACTTCTCATGAGAATTTTAATATATATTTATAAGTGACATTGACCTGTAATTTTCTTTTTTGTGTGATGTCTTTATCTGGCATCAAGTCCTGGGCTTTCTTTGTTGAGAGATTTTATTACACGTATTACTATTATTACTAATTCAATCTCTTTATTTGTTAGGTATCTGTTGGAATTTTCTATTATTATATTATTACATAAATCAGATCAGTTGTGTATTTCTAGGGATTTGTCCATTTTACTTGGTTAATTGTTTTGTTGATATGCTATTGTTCCTAGTACTTCCCTATAATCCTTTTTATTTCTGTAAAATTGGTAGTAATGTCCTTAGTCTGAATTCTGAATCTAGTAATTTGAGTCTTTCTCTTTTTTTCTTGATCAATCTAGCTAAAAGTTTTATCTATTTTTGAATCTTTTTTTGAGAAGCCAAGTTTTGGTTTTATTCTTTGTATTATTTTTCTGTATTTATGGCATCATATTTATTGTTTCTTTCTTTCTGTAATCTTTGGTTTTAATTTGTTTTTTCCTAATTCCTGAAGGTCTAAAGTTGAATTGTTGATTTGATATCTTTTTTCTTATTTAATATGGATGTTTATAGGTATAAATTTATCTTTAGGCATTTCCTTTGATATGAATTTTACTATATAGTGTTTTTTTTTTTTTTTGGCGGTACTGGGGATTGAACTCAGGACCCTGCGCTTGCTAGGCAGGCACTTATTCCACTGAGCTATATCCCCAGCCCTAGTGGTTTTAGTTTTACTCATTCTAAGGTATTTTCTAATTTCCCTAGTGATTTTTTCTTGGACTTTTTGATTGTTAATAATGACCTTTATTTTGTGGTCTAACAAATGACCTTTTATGGCAAATATTTTTCCAGTACAACATGTAACATATTGATCATAGTTATTTTAAATTGTCTATCTGATAATTTCATATCTTAGTCTTATGTTACAGTATCTTTTTTTTTTTTTCCGGTACCAGGGATCAAACTCAGGACCTTGTGCTTGCCAGGCAAGCGCTTATGCCACTGAGCTTTACCCCCAGCCCCCTGTTACAGTATCTTAATGTCATATCTTAGTCTGCTTCTGATGAGAGTTTCATCTCTTCAGGTTCCTCCTCCTACTTCTCCTCTCCCTTTTTCTCTCTGGCCTCCTCCTCTTTTTTCTTTCTTTCTTTCTTTCTTTCTTTCTTTCTTTCTTTCTTTCTTTCTTTCTTCTTGGCATATATGGTAGGCTTAGTCATGTACTCTGAGCTGAGGATTATTCTGGGTCATCCAAGGGGATGCTAAATGCCATCACATATCTCGTGAGACAGGTAAAGAAAGATTTGATACTTGACACACAGAAGAGCAGAAGGGGATGTGGTAGGGGAGTCAGAGATTGGAGTCATCATACTGAGCAATGCTGGTGGCCTCCAGAAGCTGGATGACACATGGGAACATTCCTCTCTCAGACCTTCAGAGGAAGCAGGAAGTGCAGTCCTGCTGATCCCATGATTTCAGCTCAGTGATACTGACTTTGGATTTCTGGTCTCCAGAACAGTAAGAACGTAAGAGAGAATAAATTTCTGTTGCTTTTCACCTTTGAGCTTGTGGTAATTTGCTATAGCAGCTTTCAGAAATTAATGCAGCATGTCTTATGTACATTTTTCTTGAAAGTTGGACGTGTTGTAGAGGGGAATAGATACTGAAGAAATAGAATATGGGTTAGGGATTGATGTTAACCTGGCTAGGTCTTGGGCTCTACCTAATGCTTGTAGCTGCAGATGCCAGGGGGCTTCTGATTCTTCAGTGTTCCTATTTTCTCCTCTTGTTAGCCATGGAGCTTTGCTTTGGTGCTGCCCTTCAGAAGATCTGTGTCTTGAAGCTGTAATTCACTGAATTACAATGGATCCTTATTGGAGCCTTACTAGTGTGGCGGTGGTAAAGTGTGTGTGTGTGTGTGTGTGTGTGTGTGTGTGTGTGTGTGTGTGTGACTCCATCAATGATCAGGAGAGACACAAGACAGAAATAAAATTTTATTTCCCAAAGGTCCCAGGGAAGTACACAACACACACAGAGGCTACACACATGGAGGTTAGGGAGCATATAAAGATCAAGAGGGGGACCCATAGGCTAATACCTTTATGGAGTAGAGGACATTTTCCAAATGGTCTTCCAGTGGGGAATTTTAATAGGTGGCTTTAAAGTGGACAGAGATGAGTTCCAGGAGGTTACATGTGAGTGAAAGGTGGTCACTGTGGCATAGCTCACAGGCCACACAGGGTGTGAGGGTCAGTGGGGACAGTAAAGTAGGCTGCACCTGGTTGTCCCAATGTGGAAGGGACACCAGGTGGAAGTTGTATTAAGCAGAGACACCTGGATCAACCACAGTGAGGAACTGGGAAGCAGTGCAGAACTGGAAGCACCCAGGGTGGCTGAGCGCTGCTTCTTGCCTGAGAAAGTTAAACCTACACTCTAAGTGGATGCTGAGACAATCCCAAACTGTTAGGAATTCACTGCAGAGAGAGAGACCAGGGAGCTCTCTATAATCTCCCATGTTCCTTACCCCCGAAGCTGGCCTTCCCAAATTAACTTTTCTTTTCCCCCTTCAGGCATAGACCTTCTTCTTCCCCCATTTCTTTTCCCTTGGATGAAGTGGACAGTATGGAGAGGATCAGAGGGGGTATCTTCCCTCATTTAGTTGGGGTAAAGTTTCAGGTTTGCCACTGCAAAATCCTGCCCTCTTACGATTAAGGGAAGGTCTGGAGGGCTTCACTGTTGCTGTCCTTGGTCTCTTCCTCCCAGGGCAGCCGAAGGTGATGTCTCAGATTCTCCTGTTGGAATATTAGGAGTTTCTCAGAGGAAAAATTTGTAAAGGTCTGAGGCCTTTCCTTCCCTCCCCATGACTGTCTGCACTTAGCCTTCTGCAAATCACCAGAACTGCTAGCTGTGAGTCCAGCTGACTTACAGCAAGGGTCCAAGTGGGCAGACCTTGGGAACCATAACTTTCTGGGCACACACGATATCACAAACTTTGGGGGCAGTTTGCTCTGCAACGTAAGTTGTCTGACAGTAAGAAAAGGCATTAATCTTTAGCCTATCTAGCCTTTTCCTGCTTTTAAAAAAAGAGTAGTGACTTCCAACCCCTTTACATGTCAGAGTTTAAAACACAAGTCCCTATTAAGACTATTTTAATATCAATCTGCTATAGCAAGTAAGAAATGCTAAGAATTACAAAGTCATAGGACTAGAATCTTAGAATCATAAAGACTCTGGCACATAGGAACATAGAATTTTACAACTGGGAATCATAAATTCAATGAATAAAAATTCTCAAATTGAAACTCTTTCTGGGCTTGCCTCTGTTTATAAGATGACAAGATATAAAATGATTTTCTTGATCTGACCTGTTCTATCTCCCTGGCCTCATTTCTCACCACTGATCTCACCTCCCACCTCAAACCTATTCTTTCTCCCACACTTCCTGTCAAAACCAAATTATATCTCATACCCAGAGTTCCAGCCATGCTAAACTATTCAAGGTTTCATGATGCACTTTTATATTACTCAGAACATAGAAAACCCTCAGTAATCATTTAATCTAATTCATGAATAAAATCTTAAAATTCTCAGCACAGCATATATCACACGGAAATATTAAACTGTAGCCACCCTATCAGCCACCTGATTTGTGCCTGATACTCTTCTAAGCATTTCATATGCATTAATTTACTTTATGTTCATTACTATATGTGGTAGATGCCATTATTTTCTCATTTTAAAGATAGGGAAACTAAACCGGAGAAGTTAGCAATTTACTCAGCTGGGCAGTGACGGAGCTGGGATTCAAATTCAGGAAACTCTCATAAGTGGGTTGTAATTAGCATGAAACTCATTATCTGCCAGGTATACCACTGATGTCAGATGTGTCACATGCGTAATCTCTAATTACATGACAATCCCCTTAAATACATGAAGACACAGAGGCCCAGAGAGGTGGGCCACTTCTCCAAGGTGACTCAGGTGGTGAAAGCTGGCACTGAAGTTCAAACCAGGCCTGACTGCTGTAAGTCCCACACTCTGTTATTCTCTGCAGAGCTTCTGGGCTGTCTCTTCATGAAGTGAATACCTTTGTCCTTCGTCAAGTTATCAGCCTGCTCTTCCTTGGAGACACAGCTCCAGGATCCTTTTGTTGCGATGCCCTTCCCAATTCTGCTCACCCAGCCTAGTTGCCAAGTCAGCTTTTGCATACCTCCTGCCCCTGCCCTTCACACAGCTAGGGAGCCCAGTGGTAAAGCATACAGGCTCTGTGCTCAGGTGGTCTTCATTTCAAACCATGGCTCCACTGAGTGGCCCTGACCAATGCTTTGTGTGACCATTTGAGCCTTGATTTTTTCATCTATGAACTGGCACTAAGAAAACCAGCTCCCTCATACAGCTGGGTGAAATACGCACACATTTTGTCTCACTGTTAACCGAAGTGTTCACCACAGTGCATTGCAATGATCTGAATAAACCTTTGTCTCTGCCACTTGACTGGAGCACAGGAACCAATTCTGATGTGTCTCTTTGCCACTAGCACTTAGTATGGTTTAGATCAGGTATTAAATAAATGTGGAATACATGAATGAAAAAGAAATGAATCAATCTTAGAATCCTACAGTCATAATGTCACACATAACATGTAAGAACCTGTGTTACATAACTGTAAAGCTGGAAGTTAGAGACCAACTTCCTTGGACTTTCAGTCTTGACTATCACCCACAGCTGGAAACACAGTCTGTATTGCTGCTCATCTCTTACGCAGATGCACACATACACACTCCCGTCCTTCTCTTCTCCCCTTCCCTTCTCATCTACCTTTTTTTTTTTATCTTTTCCATTTTTAAAAATGCTAAGCGGGCCATGTTCACTGGGTTGATTTCATGGCCCATACAGGCACTGTGACCTATGGTTTGAAAAATACTTCTCCCACCCCACTGCTCTTTCCAGCATCTCTCCGTGGACTCCTGCATTTGCACAGCCCCGGGGAAGGGAAGTTCCCCTCAGGTGACGAGAGGTTTAATTGCTGAACAGCACTGGCTACTAGAAAGTCCTTCCAGCAAGCTGAAGTGAGCACCCTATACTTTCCCATTTGGCTGCCTGCTTTGTGCTGTGTGTAATCAAGCAACTCCTCTGTCTCTGGGTTCCCTCTTCCTCTCTGTGTTATAACTCTCTGTGCCTCCTGTAAGTGCAAAGAGCCTAAAAGTCCACCATCATTGCCACTCCTAGGAGTGAAGGTGTTGATCTTCACAACCATCTCCCATGATTACTTTTGTTTGCTGTCATGGGGACAGGGGCTACTGTGGCTAAAGCATGGCTACTGATTGAAGTCTTCAGCTATTGGAGCAGAGAAGTTTATTGGCACATGGGAAAGATCAAAAGAGTTTCTTCCCCAACCCCAGTTTTCCTTTGCTTGTTTCCTCAACTGCTTGAATTTTCCAAGTGAGGTACTCAGTTGGTTAACAAACAGCATCTCAGAAATCACAAGTAGGCACACTGAAACAGTATGTCAGTCTTTCACATTTTAGTTGGAATTCTCCCCAGTCAATCTTTTCTTCTTTCACTCTAAGATTAGCCTGAGGATGGGAATTCTGATGGTAGCCTACTATAGGATCTCAGAAATGGTGCAAGTGGCAACAACCAAGCTTCTCCTTGAGATACGTTTGTAGGACTACACAACACCCTTGGCCTTCTAAGTCCAAACTCTTCTTATTCATGCGTGAGTAAGCATTTGTTTAGCACTTTCTGTGCTAACAAGCCTTGCCTTAGGTGCCAAAGATACCACCATGATCAGGACAAGCTCATCACTGGCCTGCCTAGAATGTGTGGTCCAGCAGTAATAAGGCCCATTAGCCAATTATAACAAGGTGTGATAGGTGTTCTGCCAAGGTCAGGGAACTAAGAGAGCTCAAGGGTCTCTTCACTGGGTGGGGTGGGGTCAGGGAAGGCCTCTCTGGGAGACCTGAGCCGAGATTTCCTGGGCAAGGATGAGGAGCCTGGGGATGAGTGACCACTCTCTCACTCTCGCAGGCTTCTCTGATCATGACCACTGTCCGAAGCCTAGTTGGTTCACTGCTTTAAACCAGCTATTCTTAAGCCTTAACTCAATCGGAAAGCTGTTCCATTCTGTTTTGTTGAACTCCAGACTTCAGGCTGGGTTTCTGTGTCTGGGTGAGATCTATTCTTCAGGCCTTGGCTCACACCTTGGGAAACCCTGGGCTGCATTAGCATCCCTCTGTTGTAAACTCTCTGACGATTTGAGCTTCTGAAAGCCAAGAGGAAACAGAAGGTTGTGGTTGTTTTCTGGAATTACCAAACTGGAGAGGCAGAGGACGGTGGTGCTGGCTCTGCCCCTCACCCAGAGCCCTCTTGCTCCCCTCCTTCCTTCCTTCTCTCCCCTTGTCTCTTCCTTCTGAGGTAGCCTTACCCTATGCAGTGTCTCCTGAAACTGCCTACATGCCGCCAACTTGCAAATGCCTCTCCTGCTTCCCTCCCACCTGTCTGCCCAGCCAAGACTCCTGTCTCAAGCTGCAGTGGCCTCTGCCTCTT
The DNA here is from genome assembly GCA_004027595.1 of Dinomys branickii. NCBI lineage: Eukaryota > Metazoa > Chordata > Mammalia > Rodentia > Dinomyidae > Dinomys > Dinomys branickii. The sequence continues at coordinate 164,273 of PVLD010001370.1, forward strand.
GCTTCCTCCCTTCTGCTCCTGCAGGCCTCCTAGGCCCCCCACCCTGCCAGCCTTTAGTTTGCAAATGGGGTTCCATCCAGGCTCCTCTCTGACCAATACATTGCTCGGCGATTACAGCCCGCCCTCCTCCATACAGCCTACTTGATTGGGCCCTGCAGCTTACCCTGCGGCCACCAGTCCTAGTCTACTTCCACCGCAGTGGTGTGCTGTGGCTTAGAGACGCCCCTCCTGCCTGTCCTGCCTGCTACATTTCCCCCTCTCCCTGGAACACTCCCCTTGTAGAACCCCTCACAGCTCCCTTCATTCAGGTCCCAGCTCACATTCCCCTCTCCCCAGAGAGGACTTCCTGTCCATTCAAAACACACCTGGTAGCTCTCCACCCCTGCCTTCTTTATTGTCCTTCATGCTAATTCAGCCTCCTGGACTTACACTGCTTGTTTACTGCTTGTTGTCCACTCTTCCCTCCAGAATGGAGCTCCCTAGAGGGTGGAACTTGTTCACTTGCTCAGCATCTCTGGTGCTCTATAACGAGTTGCAAGAATGAGTACATTGATAATGAAGTGAATTCATTTAACCATGGTGCCGTGCCAGGCACCGAGGACTCAGGCGTGGAGCAAGTGGACAAGGAAGGGCCCTGACATCAAGGGGTGGATCACCATCCTGGGGAGAGATGGCTCTGTATTTGCAGGAGCCTCTGAGTGTCGTGGATGGCTCATGTAGGCTGGATCTGATTCCTACCTAGGAAGATAGGTTGAGGGTGAAAGAGCTATGGCTCCTTACAGCAAAGAGCTAGATTTTAGGGGCCATCAAAATCCCTTTTCTGAGACTCTCCGGGCTTTCCGTCACTTTCTGGCCCCTGAGCTCCTGGGCCCCTGAGGCCAGGACAGAGGCCCATACTCACAATGAGGGATTTTGAGGATTGTACTGCAGGATGGATGAGATCCAGCTCTGCTGGGTTTGGGCCACAAACCCTGATTAGAGAGATGAATAAAGACCAGAGAGAAAGAGAATATCTCTGTGAGGAAGTCAGGGGCCTCAATGGCATCAAGCCTTGAACTAGCTTAACCTCCCAGCTTCACTGAGAAAGCAAAAAAGGTGCTGTGCTCTGCTGGACATGGGTGCATGTTTTAGATTAGAGTGGCAAGATGACAATTATGCTGAAATGTTAACTTTATCAAATTGTTCCCAGATTATTTCTCCTTGTTTCACCAGTGAGGCTCGCCTCTGCCCAAGCTGGTAAAACACCTCACCTTCAAGTTGTTACAACTCCTCAGAGTTGACTGTTTTCTGTGCTCTGAGTCAAGCTGAGCAGATGTTAACCCGTTGGGTACCACAAGGAACCCCACACAGTTCTTACAGGTGCTAGAATCAGGAAGACGACTGGCTTCACTTCACTAAGAGGAAACCAAGCTGTACCCATGGCTCAGCCTGGGGAAGCCCTGTGGGTACCTTGGCACCATCAGCCAACCCACAGGAGGACTCCAACGTCCCCACTTCTCCTAGAGCCTTCCAACCTCACAAAACAGATCACCCACAGCTTCCCTCCTCCTGCAGCCCAGCCGTGGTGTCTGCATCTCCCCTGCCTGTTGATGGTGCGACTGAAGCTGAAGAACAGGTGCATACGCCCAGCAGGCAACCTGCTTTCACAGGAAACCTTCATTGGCCTCCTTCCTTCCCTTACTCCACAGCACATATGCTCCTTTTATTTTTATATCTTCATGGATCTATCCGCCCATCTATCCATGAATCCATAGATCCATAGAGTGATCGATCAATCAATTGATCCATCCATCCAAACATCCAACCATCCTTGCACACGATTATCCTTGGATTCATTGTCCATTCAATACACTCTCACTGAACACTGCTACCCTCTTGGCATTATTCACAGCAGTGAACAAGAATGTGGTCCCTGCCTCCAGGGCTTAAGTTCTAAGAAGGGAAAGTGTCCCTATGGGACTAATTGAAAATTAAAACTTTAACACAGCTATGATAGATGCTGTGGCTATGGGGTGTTTGAAATGTGGCTAGTGCCTCTGAGCAACTGAATTTTAAATTTCATTTGATTTTAATTAATTGAAATTTAAATTTAAAAACTAAAGCAGTATAAAGGCTGTGTTGCTGTTTGTTCCACAAAACTTTATTGCTTTGGTGAGGCAACGTTTTTATTTTGTAGGAAATTCAATGACTTAAAAAAAAAGCTATGTCTGTGGTGGTGCATGCCTATGATTGAGGCACTTGTGAGGCTGAGGCAGGAGGACTGCCACAGCTCAAGCCAGGCTTGGGCTACACAGCAAGTTCAAGGACAACCTGAACTGCAAGACCCTGTCTCAAAAAAAAAACCAAAAAGAGCATGTAAACTATCAATATTTTTTTCATTGTTTTCAAATTGATATGATATAACTGAATATTGGATTAAATGTTATCTTAGTAAATATTAATTTCACCTTTTTTAAACCTTTTAAATGTAGATTCTGTACAATCTAAAATACTTGTGTGGCTCACATTATATTTCTAGGGCGGAGGTGTGCCAAGTGTGGGACACAGAGGGCAAATTAACAGGGAGAGGAGATGTGAAGGGTTTGGAGAAGGTGATACTTGTTAGGACGGAAACTCACATTCATTAAGCTCCTAGTTTATGAACAAGAGTTCAGATTCTATGTGCATAAGATTGAAATAGTACTAGATAGACATCATCAGTCTCTTATTACAGATGCAGAAACTGAGGTCTGGAAGGTAAAGTAAGTTGACCACAGCTGGGCAATCCCTTGGTCAGACAGTTGAACTTGGCAGAGGTGCCCACCTGCACTGGCTTTATTTATATCTCTGTACACGGCTTTTGATTCAACTTTGTCAAATTTCTCTTTCCTGATTTTCTCTGGTCCCGCAGATAGCTCACCATGTCTGGACACCTGCAGAAATGTGCTCTGTAATGCTGAATGAATGGATGACAATGAAAGGATAATTTCTCCAAACTAGGAAATAGCTATTCTGTGCCAGGGCCTATTTAAGGCCCAGGCTTAACTAGCCCCTTGTAAAACACTAACTGTCACCTTCAATTTAGCACCTACCTCCTCCCCTCAACTTGGTCAGTGCTGCCATGGATCCCTGCTGTTGAATATGGTGGGGTACAGGTGGAGGTGTTTTATGTTCCTCCTTCCTTCCCTGTGGAGGTCTCCGCTGTCCTCTGGTGTCATGAGTTCTGGAGGGGAAATGATGAAGGGTGGACCTCTTTCCCTCAGCAGCACTTTATTCACTGGGGTTGGAACGGAGAAGTTGAAGCCTGGGGGTGGGGGGTTGGGAACCACAAGTGAGACACTGGAAGAGCGCCCCGCCTCTGCGCATGCGTGCGTACCCGTGTGCACGCTTGCAGGCTGGAATGCGCATTGTACAGTCTCTTCCATGAGCTGGTGCAGTTCTACAGCTCTGATCTTGGAATCTGTGCGGCCGCAGAACAAAGTTCTAGGCTTGGTCTCTGTCCTCCTTGGCAGATCTCTCAAAGGACCTCTTCCTCTTGCTGATTTGCACAGAGGAAGTGTGGGCAGTTACTCTGTCACCATCTCTTTTCGGTTCTCCTTTCTCCTGCTCAGGGCGGCATGAAGCTAGACCAACAAGTCTATGTTTGCTGCATGAGGAACGAGCAGCTGAACTCTTGGAGGCACCAATCTCTAGGAGTTATCTTCTTGCAGATCCTGACCTGGCTGGGCCATAGGGGAGGTTAGGAGAAGGGGGAGCTCTATAACACCCCATTCCCACCCCATCCTGGCTGATAAGCTTTCAAACTTCTCCAAATTAGCTGAATGTGCACACCACAGGCACTGGGGGGTTGGGGTGGGGAAGCCCAGCGTGGCTTCTTCATCTTCAGTCCTGAGGATGTACCCAAAGGTCCCTCATTGTAATGCAGTTCCTACTGTGTACAGCACTGTGCTGACCTCTGGGTGGAACAGGAGATAAAGAAAATTTGTGGCAAGTTGTTTTTTCATGGGGGTAACAAAGCAGACCAGTGTATATGTCTGTACGTCAGGATGCACCATCCGGAAGCCAGATGGAGTAAGGGTGGAGAGACCCAGGAGAGGTTGTTTTCATCAGCAGGTCAGGGAAACAGGTAGCTGCATTTCAATTCATCCTTTGCCCATTTGAAGCCACGAGATAATCCCTGGTAGCAGGAAATGCCCTTCAGACCCTGTGTGAGCCTAGTTAAGTGGAAGACCCTGGATTGGGTTTTGAAGTCCATGTTCTAATGAGGTGTGGTGGTGTACAAGTGTAAACCCAGCTCTCTAGGAGGCTGAGGCAGGAGGATTACAAGTTTGAGCCCAGTTCAAGCAACTCAGCAACTTAATGAGCCCTTGTTTCAAAGTAAAAGAAACTAAAAAAGGTCTGGGGATGCAGCTCGGTGTGAGGGTCCTGGTTTCCATCCCTAGAACTGGAGGTACTGGAGGAGGTGGGGTCCATGCTCTGTGTTTGATTATATTTGTCCAGGCTCAGTTTACCAGCCTTTCTGGGACCACCACGGATCCATTCTCTTTTCCTAGAAGCTGTCCTGGGCTGTGACAGGGCAGGTTTCAATGATGTCTGCTCAGCGTGGAGGAACCTCAGGGAGAGAGGACCCCAGAGCTCCTTGCATCAGGGCCAGCTCTGTGGCTGGAAGCTCGAGGTGGAGCTAAGCTCCTCCCTTGTCTGGCTCATGGGCACCAGAGGCGGCAGCCACCTCCCTAACTGCGGGTTAGGGATTTGGGTGGAGCCCGTTTCCACAGTGACCACTTCTCTCACTCTGGTTCATAGCCTGCTCCAGGCCTGGCTGGGAGTGGGCAGCGGGAGGTATAATGCAGTCCTAGGCTGGCAGAAGGCTAGGCAGTGGCCTCCAGGCTGATCGGAGTCTCACCTAGGTTGTTGCCAGCTCAGATCAGGGATATAGAGGGCTTCTCAGCATGTCTTCCACACATGGGCAGGCCCTGAACAACCCCCTGGCCATCCTTCTCCTGGGACTCACAGGTAAGTTCTGTGTCCTGCCCACCAGACCCTCAGCTGTCTGACCAGGGAGCCCTCAGCATCACCAAGTGCAGCTCCCTGGGTTGCAGGAGGGCAACAGACCTAGAGGACCTGACTGAGCCCTTTCCTGTCCACCAGGTGGTGTTTTGCCTCTCTTCCTCCATGTGGACCTTGTAGAAAAAGGGTGGGACCTTGGGGGATCACAGGAGGAAGACATGACACAGGAGAAGGAACTGGAACCCCAGAATTCTCTGATGGGAATTCTGGCCTGGGTCAGGCAGTGTGTGCAGGCAGGCAGGACAGAGGCAGAGAGATATGCCCCAGGCGGTGAGTCCTGAGCCCCAAGACAGACTAACTTACTCACCCCTCGTCACTCACAGGCCATGTAGCCTTGAGCAAGTCACTAAGTCTTTCGGAGTGTGTCTCCCCTTCTGGGAAGTGGGGACAGCAACAGTAACCGCCGACAGTTGGACTGTGGGTGAAATCAGCACGTACACCTGAATGTGCTTTACAAACGCAGTGGGCTGTGAGCAGGTGGGGCATAGGAGGGAGCACAGTGCGCGCATCCCAGAGCTGTGGCATACAAGGACACAGGTCCACAGCCTTCCTGAGCTGCCTCTGCCCCCTGTTGCCACATGTTGTCATTGCTGGCGTATATGTCTTCTACCCTTGCTGCCTGACCAGAGGCTCCGTGAGAGCCAGGGTCCTGTCTCTGCATCTCCAGTGCTCAGCTCACAGCCTGGTGCAGAGCAGTGGTTCAGGGTGCAGCAAAAGCATGGAGAGACCCCGCTGTGCACATCTGAGGGGCTGTCCTCAGGAGAAGGGACAACTCCTGCTCTGCAGTTTTCCTGGGATGACTCAGGGGAGACAGTGCTGAGGTTAAGAGCAGGAAATACTTTGTCATAGTCCTGTCCATGAGGGTAAACAAAGCTTCCTGGGGTGGAGAGAACTCCTTGTCATGGGGGGTGAACAAGTGGGGAGGGGGTGCTTTGTGAGGTATGGATGGGAGCAACCAGACCGGGAGGGCCAGCACTGTGTTGACTTCACCCTCAAGCTGTTGTACACTTACGTCCAAAATGGACCTTGTGACTCTTGGCCATGCCCTACTTGGCCATTCGCTACTTGGTCATTGTTCAGTTCTCTTCATCTCAAAAGCAGAGCCACCAACCATCCAAATTCTCAAGAGAAAAACCTGGAGATCATCACCCAGAAACCTTCTAAAAGTGCAAACAAGACTGCCTTGAACCTCTGTTTAATGGCTGCTGGTCATGCAGGATGGAATCACAATTGTTATCGTGTCCCATGGGGCTCCTTTCTAGCAAGGCCTCTTGCCAACTCACATCCAAATCCTACAGCTCTCTTCGTTTTTTGGGTCTTCTAAGCTCTTCCCACCAGATGCCCTTTTTATCTGCTGTTGTAACATCTAGAATGTTCTTCCTGGATCCTTTCCCATGGCTGGTTCCTATTCCTTTTTAGTTTTAGCTTAAAATATATTTCTCTGATCATGTTTCCAGAATGAGTCCTCCTAGTATCTCTGGGTTCTTTGGCTTTTCCAAGGACACTGAGCCTGAGGTATGATTGCATCTGTATTTGCCCTTTCTTTGTTGCTATCTCTTTGTGACCTCCTTGAGGCTGGAACCAAGCACATGGCAGGTAGTAAGTCCCTGGGGCCTTTATACCATGCATCTCTCTTATAGTCTGTGTGCTGGATGCACCCTACTCCCAGTGTGTGGTCATAGTTACTGTCTTTTGCAGCTGGGCAGCCCTTCATCTCTCTGATGGGCCCATCTCAGAGGATAATTCCGGAAATGTCAGAACCTTTCAACTGCACTGCTGGCCCCTTCAGCTCTGAGCACTTCAATGTCACCTGGTTTAAGAACAGTGATGAGCATCCAGCTTCAGCCCAGTACTGGGTGGCGGACAGCAATGGCACTTACTCTGTCACCAGCAAGGCATGGGTGACACTGACTGGAGAAGACACCTTGTCTCAGATCACTTGTGAAGTTGCTCACAGGGACCTTGATGAGCCCTTGCGAATGACCATGAACCTCTCCCAAGTGCTCTACAGTGAGTGGGCTGTGCTTGTGTGTGTGGGTATCCTGGCAGCACTGGCTGGTGGGGGTTTACCCAAAGCCTCATTTAACAAACGGAGGTTTGAAATTCCACATCATCGCCCCTCACCACATAAAAAAGATTTAAAAAACACATCTTCCAGAGGCTGGCTTTATGTCTAGGTTTTAATCCCTGTTGGGCCACTTCACAAGTTGTGTGATTTTTGGCACATTTCTTTTTTTTTTTTTAACTTTTTTCTATTTTAAAGAGAAAAAACACAATAAAAACAATGATACTGAATTTCAAAACAAGATAATAGAAAATTAGCAATAGTTATTGTATTGCATATTGTTATCCTCAAAGTATTGCTCAGGTTACAAAATATAGGGATGCAAAACTGATCAAACAATATAATCACAAACTGTTCCTTTCAACGAACTCATTGAAATTAGTAGTATAATTATCTTAGCTGTGTGTATATGTATATATTTTTTCTTTCTGCACCCCAGTTGTTCTTTCCTTTTGAGTAGTTTTTTTTTTAACCTTTCAGAATATCTATTGTGTATTTTGGATCTTATTTACTCTTTTAATTCCTTATGCTAATGAGACAATATGATGTTTACACATGAGAGTCTGATTTATTTCAGTTAAGAGTATCATCTCTAGTTGCAGCCATTCACCTATAAAAGCCTTGAGCTTATCCTTCTTTATAGTTGGGTAGTACTCCATTGTATAAAAAAATCACATTTTTAAAATTCATTCCTAGGTTGATGGGTATTTTGGTTATTTCCAAGATTTAGCTATTACAAGTTGAGCTGCTATAAACATGGGTGCACATACATTGCTGTGAAATGATGTTTTTACTTCTTCTGGAAAATATCCAGAAAAGGAATAGCTGGGTCAAATGGGACCTCTAATCCTAGTTTTTTTTTTTTTTGAGGAATCTCTACACTTATTTCCACAGTGACTGTACTAGTTTGCACTCCCACCACCAGTGATGAAAGGTTCATTTTTCTCCCACAGCCCCACCAGAATTTGTTATTGGTTGATTTCGTGATAATAGCCATTCTTTCTGGAGTGAAATGGAATCTCAGTGTTGTTGTAATTTGCATTTCTGAAATGACCAACATGTTCAACATTTTTTCATATGTTTATTTGCCATTTGTATTTTTTCATCTGAGAAGTGTGTATTCATCTCAGATGTTGGACACATTTCTTAACTATTCTGTGCCTCAGTTTCCTTATAAAGTCTGCATAAAATTAAGACCCACTTTAAAGGTTTCTTCTGCAGACTAAGCAGATTATTCCTTATGTAATTCATAAACAATGCCTGGCTTGCAGCAAGTTTGTCATGAGTATCCGATCTTCTTCTTATTATTTGGCCCCATCCTCCTTTTTTAAACCATCCTTGTTTAATTAATACAGATATGCTAAAAATATAGCAAATATTTAAATTAAAACTCTGTTGCAGTAAGAGACACATTGCCATAAATCCCCCTCAAGACACTCCCCGCTGCTTCAAACACACTTATTCTAGTGTTCTTGCCACTTTATGAGGCAGTTCTGGAAGTCTTTTTTTGTACCTTTATGAGCTGTAATAAAAAAAAAAAACACACAGTGAATGCTGCTGCCAAGTGTCACTGCACGGAAACACAGGCTTGCGAAAAGTGTGGTGTGTGCCCATCTGCCATGTTCACTGGTTCTAGCACCGTGCAACTTCTGGCCTTCTTCAAAGTGGAAACGAAAGGACTCCCAGAACTGCTTTGGAAAGTGGCAAGGATGATGGGCTAAGTGCTTTTGAAGTGAGGGGAGTATTTTGAAGGGGAAGTAATGGAAATAGACCTTTTACTGAAATACATTTTTAAAAATGTAAACGTTCACCATATTTCTCAATCACACTACGTATTGCTGCTACTGATTTTTAATTCTAAATATTTACTGTTCGCTCAGTAAGTAATGCATATCTGCTGGGTGGCAGGTACTGTTCTAGGCACTGCGGAGACAGTAATGAGCAAAATTAAGTCTCTGTCCTTGTGGACATTATATTTTAATAATTCTTACAATTATATTTCATCATATAAAATATTTCAAACATACAGAAAGAATATACCACACGTCCATGGACCTCCACCCATATTTAAGAGATACCAGTATTTGTCACAGTTTGCTTTACATTGCACATAGACTGAGCAATCTTGACTGAGGCTGGCTCCTCGGATGGGGAAACCCAGGGTGGGCCAGGCAGGCGGGGGCAAATTTCCCCAGCTTAGTTTCTGTTTCTCTGTCTAGTTATCCCCTCCCTGAACATCACTAAGTCCTCTGAGACTTATGGCCGTGATTATCAGAGAGTGAACCTCACTTGCCACGTGAGCCGTTTCTACCCCTCCCGCCTGCAGCTCATCTGGATGAAAAATGGGCATAAGATCCTGGAGGACTCCCCTGAGGTCACGCACAACCCGGATGGGACGTACTCTCTGGAGCACATACTACCGGAGGGGGCCGTACTGGACGGCAGTGAGTTTGCCTGCTGGGTGGTCCAGGGCGACCGGGCCCCAGTCAAGGCGGTCATCACAGTGCAGGCCTCCACCAAGAACAAAGGTGAGTGCCCCTCTGGCTCAGGCCCTGGGGGCAGCAGAGTGAAAGCCAAGGGCTCAGAGGAGCTCTGGGTGAAGGTGGAGGAAGGCAGATGCCCTAGAGGATAAGAAAGCGCTCAGCCACTTCCAGAGTGTGCTCTCTCTCCCTCCGCAACAGCCCACCAGGAAGGAGAGGTCTTTCCTCCCCGCTTCCATGTGCTCTTCACATGCCACTTCTCCATCCTACCTAGCGCTTGACTGCGAGACAGTTTAAGGGCAACTCAGCACCAGTCCCATCTAGGAAGGCTGTTAATCAAGGCTGGTTCAGCTGAAGTGTCTGCAGATCTGCTTTAAAGCGAGACCAGAAGCCTTGACTGCCTTACCTGAGAAGGAGCGTGGCTGCAGGCCCTCCCAGAGGGTGGTGGAAGCCCCTCTTTCTTGTCTTCCTGCTTCCATTCTTCTTCCCCTTCCACTCACCTTCTAACCCCAATTTGTTCTCCTCCGTCTTTCGTGGCCTGAGATGATTTCTCCCACCAGGCGGCGCTGCCCGCCGGCAATTCAGATTGAGATGGGCGAGAGCTGCTTTCCTTTGGTCCTGTTCTCATCTGCTTGGAGGGATGAAGTACTCCTGGCCTGGAGGGGCTGGGTGCATATGCCATGTGAAGGGCGATCTGATGACCGGGGAGGGGTGGCGAACCCGGGGAAAGTCAGCGTGCAGGGCGACAGCTTTCCAGCGCGGAAGGAGCTTTTTCCTCCCTGCCGTGCGCCTCTGTGTAGTGTAGTGAACAGACAGCTTGGGTGCGCTCCTAGAGGCAGGGTGGAGGGATGTGGTCTTCACACACCAGGCTTCCACCCCGCCTTCTCTCTCTCCCAGACTGAATTGGCCTTTATCTGCCTCCTGTAGGAATTCTCAGGGCAGTGATCTCATTCACCTTTAAATCTGCACACCCCCCCTTGCTGCCCAGCAGAAAAACGTCCACTCAGCGGGATGTACAGGTCTGGGTGAAAAGCTTCAAACTGTTCCTTTCTGGTGGGGAGCAAGTTGCGTTAGTAATTTATTGACTCATGCTGAGTTTTCCCATCTCTGTCTTATTTTTCTCCTTCACTCGCACACAGAATCTCTGGCCTGTGGATGCAGAATGAGCCAATGAGAGCATCGCTTTGATGACAGTGCTACCCATGCAGCAGCTTTATGAGCTCCGGAGCTGCAGCAAGAGGGCAACCTCTGCCTCTGCAGGCACTCAGGCCTCTTTCTATTGGGCACTAGCACCCCTTTGAGGGGGCACTTCTTCAAGCCAGCCCAAGAGACTCTTCATCAGCACCCTGTCCCTTGCACACTCGCACCTGATCCCTGTTCCTAGTTGCTAACAGTTATAGAGTACTTACTCCATACCAGGCATTTACACCCACTTGACTGGATCCTGTGACAGCTGGAAGGTAGCATAGGGACCAACATCTCAGAGATCTTAGATAGCATCTTAGGATAGCTTAGGATGCAGCTGTCTGTTCAGAAATTCAGTGTGCTTTCCTGTAATTTTCTCTTCTATCCTGCCAGAGAATCAAACCTAGTGTTCTCTCAAGTCTCTTCTCAGATCTGCATCTTAAATGCCCTATTTCCGATACTCATTTCTCCTCAACTGTCACATCTGTCTGCACCATTCAGTTCCCACAATTGGTGCTTAAACTATGGGGCTTCCTGAAAGCTCCTAGGCTGGGTTTTAAATCACACCACAAACAGCTTCCCATTACTTGGAACAGGGGCAGCCCCTTATGCTTGGAGGTGGTCACATTTTGGAGTTCTGGGGACCAGTGTCACACTACAGGGCTGTCCCTGACCATCTGTGAGGCCTCAGGCAAAGCAGCTCTCTTTCTGAGTCAGCTCTTCTTCTGCACAGTGATGATTATTATTCCTACCTTGCCGGGACCCATGGGTTTCCTGCATGGCATCGGGACAGTGGGGCACACAGTCAGGGCTCTAAAATGACTGTTTACTGTCTCCATAGGGCCCAGAAAATTAAAGATCATTGATCAGTATAAAGCCAGCAGAGGCAGCCATGATGTAGCAGAAAAACCCTTGGCTTGAGGTCAGAATTCCTGAGTTCCACTGTCAATTCTGTTCTCCGTGAATCCATTGACCAAATCCCTAACCTTCTCTGAGCTTTTTCTTTCTCTAAAAATAGAATGAAGAGCAAGTCCACAGATGCTCCTCATGTGTGGGCCTGGTGGTTGCCACTTACGGAGTCATTAGCATGCGCCACATATTCTATACCAGCTCCTTTACTTAATTTATTTACTCTGAGAAGGAAGGATCATCCCCACTTTACAAATGAGGGACTGAAACTCAGTTAAATTGTTCAAACTCATCCAGGGGAGGCTTGGGAATGCAAAGTTGGGCTGAGTGGGCCTCCAAAGCCCATACTTTAACCCCATGACCTGCTGTGAGTAGTAAGGGATCTCCCCTTTAAGGGGCCAAGGGCAGGGCTGAGTGGTGGTCAGGGGCACAAACCCTGGGACCAGACGGACTGGCCCAGAATCTGTGGCTCTGCCGTGGATTAGTTTTAGCCTGGACAGATACTCAGCCCCTGGGAATCAGTTTCCTCACCTTGGAATGGGATCTATCTAAGAAGTTTACTGTGAGAACTCAGTGAACTGAGAAGGAGCCCATGAGCAGGATGTGATATGGGTGTTTGCTGTGTGATGCTGGCCTCCCTACAGACTGAGTGGTCCCCGTGGCTTCCTGTCCAGCCGCTGACAGCAGCTTCAGTTTGAGCCTATCTTCAGGGGACACTGAAGCCCTATGGAAGGGAAGCAGCAGAGATTCTGAAGATTCATTCATACAAGGATTCAAGCATCTGTGACATGGGCTCACCAGGGTCTCTTCTTGCAGGAAGGATGTCATCAGAAAGGCTCTCTGACCACTTGGAAGGCCCCCAGCAGCGGTCTGAGCCCGGCACAAGCATCCAGTTGATGTACACATTGTTCAGATTACATTCACGTCATATTACAATGACCTGGTTCAAAAACAACCACAGACTCCAGACCAAGTTCCAGATTAAGGTCTTCCCTAGTGGAGACACCTATAATATCACCAGCACTGTGTCTGTTCCACTAAACAAGAATGATGTGTTGTCCTTTGTCCACTGTGAGGTCAAGCAGAAGTCATCACTGATTACCCAGAAAAACATCAGCCTGAGCCAGTACCTCCGTGGTAAGAGCTTTCTCTTTGTTTGGCTGAGTCAGTGCAGAGTTGGGCTGGGGACTTCTCTGATTGTCAATTTTCTCACTGAGAAAAGCTTTCATTTGGCTGTGCAAGGATTTAATAGGTAACACCTGTAAAGTACTTGGCCCAGCACCTAGGGCGTACTGACCATGCAAAGATGGCATTTGTTGTTTTTTAAATTATTCTCAGAAATCACTTTTATTTGTAAAATGGAGATAGAATATCTTCTAGAAATTTAATTTTATTATTTATAGTAAGAGCTTTAGGAACTTCTAAATTTTAGAGATTATGATGGTATTAGATTATTACTCCTAACTGGATATAGGTCTAATTTTTTGTTTGTCTATTTTGCTTTCTTGGTTTTTATGGGCTGGATCCATGCTTGGAAGATCTGTAAAAGCAGTAAAGTCATAAAGTACCATGTCTAGAAAGAGTCTTAGTGATCATCTCAGTGTTCCTGACAACTCTAAATTCCTGAGAAGTCAAGTGAGTGGTCTGAGGTTGCATACTGTAGCAGTACAATCCTTAAAGCATACTGGACTTTAAAATTTACATAATATTTTTCTCTTCATTTTCCCATCCACAATTTGTGTGCCATTATCACAGAAGTAGATACATTGTTTTCCATAGAGGAAAATAATGGCATTAATGCCTCAGGCTCAGCACACAGTCAGCAAAGCACGGTCGTGGGAATTGACGTGGTTAATGTGTACAGCTGCCCTACATTGCTTGTGTGTGTGTGTGTGTGTGTGTGTGTGAGTGTGTGTGTGTATTACAGAAGGAAACTGGGGTTCAAAACAACTTTGTAAAGCTGGTGAGTGAGAGACCTTTTGACATGAATCCAGACTTCCAATTCTGCTATTGGTACCAATTGTGGGGTTGCCTGCTAATTCCCCAGCTCACTATCTTGGGAGCCAATAGGGCAGGGGTTCTCCTTATCCAGCTATTTGTTATATAATACCCCAGTGCTAGGACAGTTGTGTTGAGAAACAATCATCAGAGAATATGATTAGTCACAAAGAGCGGCTACTCCAGCTGCTCCCTGCTCACCACAGCACACAGTTCAAGCTGGGTCTCCCACCGGGGAACATCTCTGTGGGTATCTTTGTTTGGGTTTCCCTGGAAGCAGAGCCTGAAGGCAGGACTTGGTGAGGGGGCGAGGGAGTGTTGGGGGATAATGCTGAGGGTTGGGTTGTGGATGGCCAGAGGACATACAATAAAGGGTGAATTATTAGTCTGGGTGCCTGGGGGAGCAAATGGGAATACTTTGAAGAGCGGTGTAGAGTTGCCCCAAGAAGGAGGGGAGGCTGGGACATGACTGCATGGGTAGACGGCATTTCATGGTCATAGATAAAGCCAAGGCAGAGAAGTGGGGAGGTGTTCTGGAAGGTGCAGGTGGAACTCTGCGTGTGGCACCACCTAGCACTGCTGGCCAGAGGTTGGTGGTGGGCAGAGGTGTTAGAACCCAGAACCCCTTGCTGGGGGAGGTCAGCCTGGTGTTGAAGGAAGCCTGGCAACATCAGATCAAACTGTGCAGGTAGAACCCACGTTGATGGCACAGTGAAATCAAGCTTTTGCAAAAGTTGTGTTTCAGGAAGTCGATGCAAATGATCCTGGGCTACTGCTGGGATCACAGGCAAAGCTTTGAGGTGTTAGAAATGGAAGAAGAGGGAGGAAAAAGTCTCTGATGATAATGATGCTGTGGGTACTTCAAAGGGAAACACTTTGATTAAAAGAGGGCCCTGTGAAGACCGACAGAACACTCAAATAATTTCATTCAAAATAACCTTTTAACAAAGGTGGTTGTGAATGTGGAATTTAAAATGAAGGATTTGTTGATGCTATAGTTTAAATTTTGGCTAAAAAATCATGCCAGCTTCCTTGCATTGCTACCGTTTATTTCTCCTAAGAGGTCATGCACAGTTGCAGTTATATTCTATATATAATTAAAATACATTAAATAAAAATATTTTAATAACTTAAAGAGTTTTCAAAATGAAGTTTTAACCAATTCTTTCCTTGATGATGTCTGTGAAGCTGCAGCCCGACTGTGTATGGTTCTTTCTCCCATCCCTAGTCCCCTTTGCTTTTTGTTTTGAGATAGAGTTTTACTAAGTTGCCTGGACTGAGCTTGACCTTGCAATCCTCCTGCCTCAGTTTCTCAGAGTGCTGGAATTATAACCATGCTCCACCATGCCTGACTTGTATAGGTATCTTCTAAATGTTGCCTTTTTTCCTCCAATACTGAGTTTATAGCAAGTCTGGTTATCAAAGTTCCATGATGGTAAAAGCATTCTATCTGTAAAGGAATCCACCTTATTGCACTTGTGACTTGGGCCGTTCCTTCCTATGTAAAATGCTAGTACTTAGAAGTATCTTGGCCTTTAAAACTTAGTGCCTATAAGTCTTCACATCATAGAATTATCTATTCATAGAATGAATGAACTGATCTGTAGCTTCCTAGTGGAATTTATATTTCATGTTTAATATCAAAGTTAAAGAAAAGAAAGATTGGAATGTTTTCATCAATCTCACCTAACTCTTCACTCTCCACCTGTCTACCCATCTATCCATTTCTCCATCCATCTGTTCATCCATACATATACTCATCCATCCATCCATCCATCCGTCCATCCATCCGTCCATCTGTCCATCCATCCATCCATCCATCCATCCATCCATCCATCCATCCAAAATGAGTTCCCTTATGTACTCACACTGCTGTTCCACCAGGTATTTCCTTCTGTTAACCAACACCTAAATCCTCCCTGATGACAGGCTCTGAGCCTATCTCTAAGTGGAGGAACCCACCCCAGAGAGCTTTCAGTGGACTTCCCACTGTAATTATTGGCTTTCTCCCGGCTTTTTCAGTGCCCCCTGCAGTAACAGTGTCCCGTTCTCCAGTCTCCTCTGGCTTGATGACCATTACCTGCCATGTGCAGAGATTTTACCCAGAGAATGTGCGCATCACCTGGCTGGAAGACTGCCTCACACTCAAGGGAAATGAGGAGCTTGTGTCCAAGAAGAATACTGATGGCTCCTACACCAAGGAAAGCTCACAGTTGGTGAACATATCAGTGCAGAGCCCTGAGCGGGTGTTCACCTGCAGGGTGCAGCAGGAGGAACAGCCTTCCATCCGGGCCAGCCTCATACTGCCCACAGCACCTCACATCACAGACAAGTCCACTGGGAGCCCAGGTGAATTTACTTCTTTCCCTGTAGGTTGCTGGGTCACCTCTGTCTGCTGAGTGGGTTTCAGGAAGCACTGGGAGAGGGAGCTTGATAATGACTGAGACTGTTGTCCAAATTGGGCATCTGCGAGTCCTTGAGTAACCAGACTAGTTTCTATTCAGTGACTTTCTTTAGATGTGGCCACCTGAAAAGGTTCTTTCTTTTTTTGTTTTGTTTTCAGTTTTTATTTTTATTAATATGCATATATTTTCAATACATAATGGTTAAATTTCATGTGGGGAGCTGGTACATGCCCATAATACACAGCAATTCTGTTTTTGAACCCCCTTTCCTCTCCTCTCCCTCTCCCTCTGTCTCTGTCTCTGTCTCTGTCTCTGTCTCTGTCTCTCTCTCTCTCTCTCTTTCTCTCTCTCTCTCTCTCTCTCTCTCTCTCTCTCTTTTTTGTTTGTTTTGTTTTTTTGTCTTTTTGAGACAGGGTCTTGCTATACAGTTCATGCTGGCCTTGAGCTCACTTTGTAGCCCAGACTGATCTCAAATTCACAACGATACTCCTGCCTCAGCCTTCCAAGTGCTGGGATTACAGGCATGGGCCACCACGCCTGGCCCCCTCCATCTCTTGATCACCTTACCATTTGAAAAAGATCTGTCTCCCTGCTTCCTGTTAAGTGTCTTTCATTTTGCTTTTTATTTATATTTTGGATTTCCTATCTAAGACGCTTAGAATGGCAAGAGCAATCCTGGGGAACAAGAGCAAAGCAGGAGGCACCACAATTCCAGATCTCAAGTTATATTACAAAGCTACAGTGATAATAACAGCATGGTACTAGCAAAAAAAAAAAAGATACGTGAATCAATAGAGCAGAACAGAGGATGCAGAAACATCCCTAGACACATGCAACTATTTGATCTTTGACAAAGGGGCCAAAAGCACATACTAGAGGAGAGCTAGCACCTTTAATAAATGGTGCTGGTAAAAAATTGACTATCTACATGCAGGGGATTGAATCTAGACCCGTATCTCTTGCTGTGTACTAAGATTCTTTCATTTCTGTGAAGAGTGCATTACCAGCTCAACCTCCTTTGCCTTAGAAAGAGTATAGCTTAAAGGTAACGTACTAGTGAGTCTAAGAGAGTTGTCAATAAGACTCCTTTGTTTAAAATACTCTGAGTTATTTGGATGCAAACTTGCCTCTACATTGTTCTAAAAGACTTGTAAATTCCTATCATTTTGTTTTGAGGTCATGTATCATTTTTGTTGTTTTTGTGTTGTTTGATTTTGTCTTCATTGTAGTTTTGTTGGTTTTTTAAATTTTAAAATTAAAAAAAATTAAAAAGAAATACTTACTTGAACAGCCTTACCCCAGGCTGCATGATGTCTGCTGTGATGACAGAACAGGCTCTTTCACTTAATTCTTGCACAGATATATGACTTTCCTGTGTTCAGTTTGCTCATCAGTTGCTAGAGCCTAAGAAAAGTTCTTGTTGCTAAAGTCTGTATGAGGATTAAATGAATTAATAAAAGTACGTACTACATATAGTCTATATGTATGTTTACCACAAGCTTCAGTTATTATCAGTAAATACTGTCACCATTCTTTGAATTCAGATAAAATTATTTTAAAATTCAGTTTCCAATAATTATAGTTTTGGAAACTATAATGGTTGATACATTGTGTCAACTTGAGCAGTTTAAGTGACTCAGCAGGGAGCCCGGGTCCTTACTTTGTAAATATCCTGAGGTTGTGGAAGAGGATTCTAAGATGGTGTGGGCAGATGGCCTGCATACAATATAAGGGAGGAGAGAGGTTTCTTTTCTTTCTTGCTCTTGTTGCTTTTGGCTTCTGCCACCTTGACCTGGTGCCCATGTGCCACACCACCCTGCCTTGGAGCCAGCTGATTACAGACTGAAACCTCCACAAACCGTGAACTAAAAAACCTTTCCTTCCTTAATTTTGGATGTCTGGTATTTTGTCTCTCTTATTTGCAATAAGAGAAAAATAACTAAGACAGAAACTTATGCCACTGAGTCCAGATCTCTGAGTCAGTTTATTCAACTACAAAATGTTGCTAATGATAACAGCTTCCTGAGAGCAAATGTTATAGCAAAGGTTACATTAAATGATCACAAGACCTTGGCGAAATGGACTGATTGCATTTAGCTCTGTACTTCTGAAGTTATTTATACAATGGGTGCCATCCACATTGATTAATGGATGTCAGATATTCAAATCAGCATTTACTGTGTGAAATTCAAAGCCTCACAGGTCAAAATCATCTCTTTCTTCTGAGAGAGAGCAAAATAAATAAATAAAGAAAAAAGAGCTTAGGGTTGGAATCAGATCAGGTACCACTGCTGGTTCTGCAACTTTCTGGCTACCTGACTTTCAAGATAACATGTAAACTCACAGAGCCCCATTTGATGACTTTTTCTGCTCTGTGGCATTTAGGTCAAGACACACCTGCCTTCATCTTTGTGGCCTTTCTCCTGGGCTTCAAGGTCTTGTTTGTGGTGAGTTTCACAGTCACCTACATCTACAAGTGGTGGAACCTACGACAGGTGAGTTTGGGTGAGTTTTAGTCCTTAGGGAGAGAGGTCAAGGCCATGGTCATGGACTAGCAACAGGAGTTCAGGGCAAATTCACAAAGTTACAGTGGCCCCATGAGGATGCCTAAGAGTGTGAGCCAGCTTAGTAAGCAGTTATGAATACTCTCCTTTTCGCTCTCCAAATGTCTCTTAGAATTCTCAGTGACTTCCAACTCTATGCATTTTGTAGAACCTTGGGGTTGGAAGATTTTCAAGTTATGTCCTTGGGACCCAGGAGGTGGGACTCTCCAGTGTGGGAGTGCAAAGAAAGTCAAGACAAAACCTCCAAAGCGTTCTCCCCACACACGGTTGTGTATTTCAGTTCTCATATGATACACATTTGCAACAGATAAGATAGTATTGCTAAAACCAACTAAGAGAACATATCCAAATACTTGGAGGTTCTGACTGGTGACAGAGATGAATGTGGATATGGGAGGGAGTTCAGAAACCAGAGAGAGGTGTTGGGTTGTAGTGAGTGGGTTCATTCTTGACTTGTACCACAAATTCAGACCAAGCAGAACAGCTGCCACATACAATAGTAGGTGCTCAATAAACACACTGTATGTGGCATTAAGATGTGAATGAACGAACACATGAACCAGTGATATTTTCCCTACAGCTCCTGCATGCCCTGTGAGTGATGCACTGCTTTCCACCCTTTTCCAAGGGCTACAGTGGAGAACAGAAGCCCCAAGGACCCCAGACCCTGCCTTTTTCTCTGCCACACCCAATACAGACATTCTCTCTCCCCATCTTCTCATGTCCCTTCCTGCAGGGCTTTTGGACTGGGTCAGAGATGAACTTGGGTCATGGGATGTGGGGATGTCATGTCTGGACTCTGATTACTGAATTTCCAATGGGCCCTGCTTCCATCCAAAGGAGAATGACGCTAATTGGGAGAAATAGATGTCTGCTCTGCTCTGATCATGAACAATCCTTAATTTTCAGAGGAATCTCATTTTTACCCAGGCTTTTAACATACAGAAAATTTGAAATTACTGGTATGTTGAATAAGCATTTTTCTATTTTGAGATGTAAAATATAAAAATATCTCTGGATCTACCTTCCTGATCTTGCAAAATATTAACAATTTGCTATTATGTTATTCATTCCCTTTTAAAATCTTTGTCCTGAATTTGGTGTTTCTCCTTCCGAGGTGTGACTTTATATCTGTATTACATATGTATGAACTCGCAAACAATATATACTATTATTTTGCATATTTTCTATAAATGCTGTTATTTTGTATACAGCATTTTGGAACTTTTTAATGCTTAACACAGCCTGTGAATTTATTCTTGTTGACACATGTTTTATTAATTTTTCACTACTATAGGGTCTTCTATTGTAAGAATATGTCATAATTCATTAATTGTTCCTATGATGGATATTGAAGCTTTATTCAGTGTTTTTGTGAGTATAATTCTGCCTTAAATATTATATTTGATTCCTTGGGCACATGTGAGATTTCTCCTCTTTCTTCTAGTGTGGTCCACACAGCTGCGGTGTTGGCAGCACTTGACAATTATTGTTATATAAAGATATTTTCTATTTTCGATCAAGTTAGGTCCTTTTCATTTAAGCTAACTGTATTTTATTTGATGTATGAGTGTTTTGTCTAGATGTCTTTTTCCCAGGTAAATTATCCAGCACTCACTGATATCTATTGTCATTGTTGCTATATATTGTTTCTAAAATCTGAGGTACTTTTGATGAGCATTTTCCCCTATTAACCTACTTTTCTATGTCTGTCAATATTATACTGTCTTAGAATAGCTTCATAATGTTTTGTTATCTCTCTTTGGCAAATTATCCTATTTTATTTAGTTCAAAATTATTATAGCTATTCTTAGCCCCAAAGCATTTTAGATTCACTTTTGCAAGTTTTTTGAAAAACCTTTTTAGAATTATTATTTTATTATATTGAATATATATACAAAATAATTCATTTGGAAAAATACATATATTGGGCAATCTGATGTATTTCTGATAGAGTCTTCACATACATGGGTATGGTGTACCTGTATTTATTTAGGGTATTTTGTGACTTGCAATTTAGAATTTTATAGCCTTTTTGCCTATAATGATCTTACACATCTTTAATTAATGCCATCTTTAATACTTTGGGATTTATGAAATCTTCAAAACTTATTACTTTTTCCAATGGTTTTTGACTCCTGGATAGGACTGCAGTGGAGCTTTGAACATCAACATCAATTTTATATCCAGCAAGCCTATAAAATTCTCTTTCTAGTTCTGCCAGTATGGATATTCTTTTTATGTGTAACTCTTATAACATTGATCTAATGATCTACAATTAGTTTTTACCTTTATAAAAGTTACACATGCACACAGTTTGAGCCAAATAGTTCCAGAAGTTTTATGCATGAAAATGGAAGTATGCTTAACCTCTCAGCATTTCTACCTCCCACAAGCAACCATTTTCAACTCTTTTAACTGATTATTTTGTGTCCATAGTTCATATAATATTTATATTGCTACTCCCTGATTTTTCATTCTTAGGTATTTTTTATTGACTTTCTAGAACCAATTATGGGGAAATGATGGCTCTGACTGGTATATATCATGGGGGAATGTCTATTCCTTACCACCTTAATAATTATTATTTAATTATTATTTGGGACAGCTAAATAACCAGTGTCTTCAGTGTAACAACTATATGAATCTTATTTATGGCCAAGTCTTATGACATTCCCAGCTTTCACTATGTTGATTCTCTGCTTGTGTAGCCACCATCATAACCAAAATGAAGAACAGTTCCATGACAAAAAAAGTTTCCTCTTATGGTTTGAATATGGAATGTGTCCAAAAAGCTCGTGCGTTCTAAGATTGGAACACATTTTACCTCTTACCTTTTAGAAGGTAAAAGGTGATTGGATCATAGGGTGCACTATTGGATCATAGCAGATGAGCCAACTGATGAACCCATAGCCTAGCGTGCTGGTTAGGCGGTAGCCTTGATCAGAGGAGGCAGTCACTGGGGGTACAACCTTAAAGTGTATTTTCCACCATGGCTTCCCTCGCTTTCTGCTTTTTGGCTGCCATAATGTGAGCAGCTGTCTTCCACTGGACCCTCCCATTGTTCCCTTCCGACTTTGGGGCCAGGTTTAGACCATGGATGGAGTCCTCTGAAGTCCATGAGCCAAGATAAACTTCTCTCCCCTGTCAGTTATGGGTGTTGGTTGTTGTGTCTCAGTGCCCTGACCAAAACAACTCCCTCACATTACCCCTTCATACCCCACACTTACTATGCCAAATCTCTGGCAAATGCTAACATCTCTGACAAATGCTAATATCTTCTCTGACTCTTAAGAATGTTATATAAATGAGATCCTAAAGTATGTGAAATTTTCAATTTGACTTCTTTTACTCAACATAATGCCTTTGAAATCTCAGAAGTTGTTTCATACATAAATAATTCATTTCTTTTTATTACTAACTAGTATTTCATTGTATAGATGCACATAGTTTGCTTAACCACTCACTTGTAAGACATTTTAGTTGTAGTGTTTAGTTATCACTGAGAAATCTGGCATACTAAGAATCCATGAATACTGATTTGTGAACAGGTTTTTACATATACACATTTTCATTTTTTTTCTGGGATAAATACATGGCAATGCAGTTGTTGAATCATATAATAAGTACGTGTTTAGTTCTTTTTAAGAAGCTGCCAAGGTCTTTTACAGTGTTGTCCACACCATTTTATATCTCCACCTCCAGTGTATGAGGGATTCAGTTTCTTCACACCCTAGGAAGTGTTTCATACAGGAACTACGTTTTATTATAAGTGTGTTATTAGTTGTACGATAATATCTTATTGTGGTCTTAATTTACACTTCCCTACAGTCTGGTTATGTTAACCACCTTTCATATGTCTTTATTCTATCTGTGCCTTCTCATCAGTGAAAAGTTTCTTTATATAATTTTTGCCCATTTAAAATAGAACTTTTATAGGTAAATGGATGCAACTTGAGACCGCACTCATAAGTGAAATAAACCAGACTCACATATGTAAACATTGTTTTGTCTCCCTAGTGTGAGAAGCTGAGAGAATAAATAAGATCCAAAATGTACAATAGATATTGTAAAATGGGAAGTTGTTCTAAAGAGAAACTGGGACAGGGGAAAGAAGAAAAGAAGGAAGGGAAAAAATATATGTATATACATACAAGATAGTTAAGATCATTATACTAACAATTTCTTTTAGATCATTGAAAAGAAAGGTTTGTGTTAATATTGTTTGGACAATTAAATGCATATATTTTGTACTCTGAGTAACTACTTTAAAGATAACAGTACACAATGCATTAATCATTGTTACTCTCCTATTGCTTTGAAATTTTGTTTTACTTTTTTTCTCTTTGAAATAAAATTTTAAAAATAGGACTTTTGCCTTATTTTGTTGATTTCACTGTTTAGTTTTCAGAGATAAATTCTAGATATGAATTCTCAGTCAGCTGTATGGCTTGTAGATAATTTTTCACCCAATCTGAAACTTTTTTCCTATCACTTAACATGGCATTCTGGAGTAACAGTTTTAATTTACTTGAACTCTGATATATAAATTCTTAATACTTGATAATGTTTTTGATGTCACATCTGAGAATGCCTCATCATGCCCTAGGTCCAAAAGATCCTCTCCTCTACTCACTCCTACATGTTTTATAGTTTTACATCTGAACCTATGATACATTTGAGGTACAAGGATTAGGTTCATTTTTTGTTTGTAAGTACCTAGAAATTTCGGATGAAAAGAATTTTCCATTGAAGAAGCAATCATGTTGTTTTTACCCTTTTGAAAAACCAATTGTCTGTAATGTATGGGAGTTGTTTCTAGGCCACATATTCTGTTCCATTGACCTGTGTATCTGTCTCTGCCAATCTCACAAATTTTTGATTGCTGCATCTATATAATTAGTCTTTAAATCAGGTATGGGCATTCTTCTCACTTTAATCTTATTTTCTCAAAATTGTTTTGAGTCTTCTAGTTCTCTTTTTTGTCTGCCTATAACTTTTACAAATCTTATACATATGTACAAAAATATGTCTAGGATGTTGAAAGATTGTTAGATGTATATATCAATTTGGACACAAATAACATTTTAATATGTTGAGTCTTCAAATCCAGGAACAGAGAATGTCTCCCTGTGATGATTAATTTTAGATGTTGTCTTGGTTTTCTCTCATTGCTGGAACAAAATACCTGATGTCCAGAATTAAGGATGAAGAGGTTTATTTAGCTCACAGTTTGTGGAGGTGTCAGTCCTTACTTGGCTGCCTCCAAGGTAGAGTGGCTCATGGCAGAGGGCAACAGTTTATGGTGGCAAAAAAACAGAAAAAGCAACAAGAGCAAAAAGGGAGGAGTGGCAGCAGGCAAGACTCTTTCCTCCCTTATATTTTATGCAAACAACCTGCTCAAGGGTGGGTGTAGCACTCACACCCATAATCCCAGCATTAGGCCATGAATCAATCGTAAACTCTAGAAGCCCACCGCATGACTGCATGAGGCTTTGGGGAGACACCCAGACCCAAACTGTAGCAGATGTGCATTTTATTGGGTTACGGGATACCTAGATAGCTGGTAAAACTATTTCTGGGTACGTCTGTGAGGGTTTCCAGAACAGACTGGCACCTTGCCTGGATCTTCAGCTTCCAGATGGTATGCTGTGGGACTTCTCAGCCTCCATAATTGCTTAAGCCAATTCCCTTTAATAAAGTGCCTCATCTATACCATCCTATCCTACCCTATCCTTTCCTATATTGTATCATCCATCTATCTATCTATCTATATCATCTATCTCTCTTCTATCTCTATCAACTATCTATCCATCCATTTCATTGGTTCTTTTTCCTTAGAGAATACAAATGCACCTCCAATTGTTTGAATCATTTTTTACTTCTTTAATCAGTGTTTAGTTTTAAAAATAACTTTATCAGTGTATGTTTGCAATTCATCTTGGGGAGTGGTTACGTGTACATACGATAGGTTGTTTCCTTTTTTTAACCTCATCCTCTTCCCTCCCTGCTCCTCCAGTTCCCCGACCCCCTTTTTCATATTTGTTAATATTTGTCTTAGCGTGTGTTGTTGCATACAGCATATGCATTAATTGGGGTTGTTAGGTTCCTGTATATGGCATTCTATTTCTTCTTCCTTTCCTCCTCACCCCTGACCTTTGTTCCCTTGGGTATTTATGATTTTTAGCATGTGAGTCCTATGTGTATCTTGTGAGATTTGTACCCACATGTCACATTTTTCAAGCAACTTAAGGTGTATTATTTTTAAAATTTAGGTTTTCATGAATTAAATACTGGTCCATAGAAATACAATTGATTTTTGTATGTTGATTATGTGTTCCACAACCATGTGAACTCACCTATTAGTTCTAAGGCTTTTTGTGTAAATTCCTAGGAATTTTCTGTACAGATATTACATCGTCTTCAAATAGAGATAATTTTCTTTCTTCCTTTTTTTGGGGGAGTGTTTACTGGGAGTCAAACTCAGGACCTTGCACTTGCCAGGCAGGCACTTGTGTGGTATCTCCCTGGCCCCCTTTATTTCTTTATTTCTGAAATCTGTGATTTGTATTTCCTCATCTAGTCTTATACTGAATAGAGTTGTGAGTGAGGAAGAACAAAACTGTGGCTGAGAAGTCGTGGTGGAGTCAGAGTTACCACTGCACTGCTGCCATAGAACAGCAAAGAAGACTCCAGGAGTACCTCATAGCCGATGCAAAGCAGAGGTGCTAAAACACTGAGCTTCACTGAGAAGCCAATAAAAATTGCCCAAGTCCAAAATGTAAGTTGTATGCAAAAAAGATATTTACCAATCACGTTGTTTTGCCTGTCAAAGCTACAAGGTTCAGTAACCAAAACTTCTGGGCAATAGCAAAATTCAAGATGTCCTTCTTTTCACCCAGATTGTAAGCCTTCTAGTGGCAGCAGCAGCAGTCTGAAGCTGGAGCATGCAACACAGGTCTGTCAGGAGAACCCGTGGTGTTACTTCATATGTGGAAATTGAAAATTACAAAGCAGCAGGTAAAAGATAATGAAATGCTGAAAGGAAAGACTCTGTGGACAATATTCATACAAGAATGAATCTTTGGATAGTTTTCTTTAAAAAACGATGACAGAGAGAACTTATCTGAAATCTTATGAGACTCCAAAAAAAAGACAGACCTTGAATTATAGACTATTAACACACAATTCCATGATGTCTCCAAGAGCAACATGGATCCCAAACACCCCTTAAGCAAAAGTTTAGTGGATAGTGTTGTTCTGAAAGGCAGAGTTAATGATCAATTTGTTGGAGAAGCACAAGTCAGGATTCTAGTGGTAAAGTCACAGTGACTCTTAGAGATTTTTGCAATTCTTGGAGAAAAAACCATTCTCTGTCATGTTGTTCAGACACTTAGAAAGGTTTGTACATCAAACAAACAAACAAACAAACAAACAAACTCTAAAAAGCCAAAAGTCAAGGATATAAAGTTTAACAAGTTTAAATATGAAAGAGCTATCCAGACTGAGTTACAGTCATATTCTATTTGTTATAGTTTGTCTGAATGTCCCTCTAAAGCCTCATGCAGTAATGGGGGAACAGGCTTTTCAGATGTGGCTGAATCTAGAGTTTGTGACTGATTTATAGTCCAATGCAGGAATTAAGGGTGGGAGTGCTAGGGTGGGTAGCCTACCCAGGGGGAAGTTAGTCTGTGTATAATACAAGGGACAGAAAGAGGCTTGTCCCTCCCTCTCTAGGTTGCTGGTTTTCCTATCTTCTGCTGCTGTGCACCTTTGCCCCTCTGCCATGTGACAGCTTGACTCAGAGCCACCCAATTATGGACTAAAACCTCTGCAAACTGTGAGCTAAATAAACCTTTCCACTTCCATCTTTGGGTGTTACATATTAAGTTTCAGCAATGAGATAAAAGTGACCAAGACACTATTTTTATATCCCACTTGCTTCAGAGGGGCCTAAACATTAATCAAGATCAGACATCCACTCAACACGTTTTATACCTCAGTCATCACACGTACTGCAAAAATCTAAAGCCATTAAACCAGAGAGCTAATGTGACAATTGGCAGATTTAGTCCAACTGTTCCAAGAACCATGAACAGAAAAGCAAATGAAGTCAATGAAGAAAACTATGATGACAGCCCCCCAAGACTTGGAGCTGAGAGTGGAGGTGCATACCCGTAATCCTAGAACTCTAGAAAGTTAAGGCGTAAGGATTTTGCAGCTTGGTCTAGGCAAAAGAAGAGCAAAAAGAATACAACACGCTGGACATGGTGACACATGCATGTAATCCCAGCACTTGGGAGGCTGAGGCAAGAGGATCACTGTGAGTTCGAGGCCAACCTGGGCTACATGGAGAGTTCAAGTCCAGCCTGAACTATATAGCAAGACCCTGGCTCAAAAGCAAAAATGCAAAGAAACCAAAAGAAGAGAACAGCAGAGAATTTAAGGAAACAACTGGAAAACAGCAGAAATATAAGGGGAAGTTCTATAAATAGCTTCCTATGAGACTTAAAACAGAAAGAAAAATAATAGAGGAAATAATTTTTTCAGTCTGGAAAGCATTGCGAAATAAGAGGGAGAAAAGAAAACATACTGAACTGCCCAATTAAATTAGCAGCATGCTGACAAAAGGTCTGCCATTTATTTAGTTTCTGTGAAATAGTTACCATGCTGTCCAGGATTCCTGAAGCTGAGAAATCTGGCAAGTTTGTTAGGAAATAAAGGCACCTATAACATTGGGCTGTTTTCAAGATGCCTTTAAAAATGGGGCAATATCAATATAACTGTTGTGGAAAGTTGTTAATATTTTGTAAGGCCCAAACAGAACCACAGAAGGAATTCCTCCCAGCTCTTTAGTTACTAAAGCTAATATAACATCAGTAGAAGAGCTGCCAAGAAGATACAATATGGGGAGTCTTGTCTTTCTCCAAATGAGAGGGAACAGTTTCCAGCAACATCCAAAAATACATGAAGGCAAAGTGGGATAATCATTCTGACATCAAATCACAGATGCCCTGAGCCCCACAATACATGGAATGGTAGAGATGTGAGACATAATAAACCTTCTAGCTCCTGCACGGTATTCAGTGGGAACCAAGCAAGCAGTGTCTGGCTACCTAGAGATGCTGCAGGAACATGATTTAGTAGTGGCTTCTGCTGATAGACCGTTCAAAGAGGAAGAAAGTGTTTTATATTATGTAAAGAAGTGAAACAAGACAGAAACATCATGGCAGAGGGCACAACAGAGGAAGCCTGCTCACCTCACGGCACACGGGAGGCACACGGAGAACTTGCTGTGTTCACAGATGCCCGCAGGGGTGAGTGGTTTCTAGGGACTCTAGCCTCATCTATGGGCCCATAGCCGCGTGGGCTGTCAGGAGGTGGAGCCTGGCTGAAGGAAGTCAGTCACTGGGACTGTGTGTTTTCCTGGCACTCACAGACTGTTTTCCTATCTGCCATGAGGTGTCCTCTATTGCGTCCTCTGCCATAATGTCTTGGAGTCAGCACGCCATGGACTGAAACCTCTGAATGCACAACCTGAGATAACTTTTCCTCCTATAAGCTGTATGTATATGTGAGGTGTTTCGTCCCAGCAATGGAGACATGACTAAGACAACATGAGGGTTTGGTTTTGTAGATGTTCTTTATCAACTTGAGAAAATTCCTCTCAGGGTGTATCTGTGTTGCTGAAGCGAGCCCTCCCTCAATGTGTAGCTTCCTGATAATTTTTAATCATGAAATAGTGTAGAATTTTGTCAAATGCTTTTTCTGTTGGTTTTTTTTTTTTTTTTGGTTTTTTTTTTCCCTTTTTTTCCGGTACCGGGGATCGAACTCAGGACCTTGTGCTTGCCAGGCAAGCGCTTATGCCACTGAGCTATACCCCCAGCCCCTCAAATGCTTTTTCTGATCAACTGATACAGTCATCTGAATTTTCTTTTTTAGTTTGCTACTAGAATGAATTGTGTCAGGTGATTTTCAAATATAGAAAAATCCTTGCATCTTTGGGATAAGTGCCACTTTATTATTGTGTACAATATTTTTATGAGTTGTTAAATTCTACTTGTGAATATATATATATATATTTTTTTGCGGTACTGGGGATCGAACTCAGGACCCTGCGCTTGCTAGGCAAGTGCTTATTCCACTGAGCTATATCCCCAGCCCCTACTTGTGAATATTTTAAGTATTTCTGTATAAATATTAGTGAGAGATACTGGCCCTTAGTCTGATTTGTTTCATTATTGCTTGAAATATCTTTTTCTGGTTTTGGTATCAGGATAATAATAATCTAGTGAAATGAGTGTTTCCTGTCTTATTTCCTGAGAGATTTGTAGAGTTGTGTAATTCTTCTTTGTAAAGAGAAAGTATCCACTGGACTAGTGAAACCATCTTGGTCTGGCGATTTCTTCCTAGAAAGATTTTAACTTAAAAATTCTTTTAAAGAAAGGTTTGTGCTGATATCATTTGGAGAAATTTTATGCCCATATCTTGTACACTGTGTAACGGCTTTAGAGATAACAATACACAGTGTATTAACTTTTGTTATTCTCCTATGATTTTGTTATGAAGTATGAAATTTTGTTTTACTTTTTTTCCAGAAAATAGAAAATTCTCTTTTTAAAGTAATTATAGAGCTGCATAGTTCAGGCCTTGAACTTATGATCTTCCTACCTCAGTCTCCCAAGTGCTGGGATTACAGGTGTGAGTCACCCATGCCTAGTGCTATAGGTCCAGCTTTATATGAATATCTCATAGTCCTGATTATTTTTGCTGTTCTTGCATTGTTCTCCAAATCTGGAGAATATGTGAGTTCTTTAATTTTATTCTTCTCTATCAAGATTGCTTTACCTATTCTGCATTGCTTGTATGTAAATTTTAGAATGCATTAGGATTTTACTAGAATTCTGATAAGGATTACATTAAATTTTAGATCAAGTTGAGGGAATAGTTATACCTCAGCAGTACTATGTCTTTCAACCTATTAATATAGTAGTATCTTTTTTCATTTGAAATCCCTTGTTTCAACAAAAACGTTTTATACTTTTTAGAGTATACATTTGCACTTGTTCATTAAATTTTTGGAACATTTTCTATCTTCTATTTTTTCATTTGGGTTGAAATCATTGTAAGTCATTTGCTTTTAATCATGAAGATCTTCCTTTGTTATTTCTTGAAAGGTGAACATGTGAACCATGAGTTCTCTCTCTTTTTATACACACCTGGTGATACCTTCTTTTTTGAAATAGCTTTGCTAGTGTGAGGATTCTTGTTTGAGTGCTTTTTTTCTCTTGGCATTTTGAAAATATTATCCTTAGCTTTTTGGCTTCAATTTTTTGCGAAGAGAAGTCAGATGTATATGTTTGTGGTCTTTCCTTGTAAGACGCATAAGTTTTCTCCCGCTGCTTTCACGATTTTCTCTTCGTTTTGGGCTTTTAACATTTTCTCTGTGATGTTTGTTGCCCCCTTCGTTGTTACCTTTTACTTGGCGTACTCTGAGTTTCCTGGATGTGTTAAAAGTATTTTT
This sequence comes from Dinomys branickii, assembly GCA_004027595.1. Lineage (NCBI taxonomy): Eukaryota > Metazoa > Chordata > Mammalia > Rodentia > Dinomyidae > Dinomys > Dinomys branickii. Next base: position 194,449 of record PVLD010001370.1, read on the forward strand.
CAATAAAGTCAGGAAGTGTCACAACATTATTTTTTGAATGTTTCCCTTTCTCTATCTCCTGTCCTTCTGGCACTTCTGTTTAGACATAAACTGGTCACTTAAGGATGATCAAAACTTCCCTGAGGGTCTGTTTATTTTCTTTCCTATCTCTTTTTCATACTCTATAATCACTGTGTTTACCTTCAAGTTAGTTCTCACACTCAGTAATTGCTGCTCAGATTCTTTCATTTCAGGTTACTGTGCTTTTCCAATGTAGAGTTTCCTTTCTGTTCTTTCTAGTATTTTATATAGCTTTATATATGTCTTTATTTGTTGTGGCATTGTTGTTATGTTTTATTTCTCTTATTTAATCATGACTTCTTTTAGTTCTTGGACTATATGTGTATGTCTACTTTGAAGTCTTTTCTTGAATCTGGTGTCTGGTTATGCTCCCAGGCAGGTTCAGTTGCTTGCTTTTTCTAGTGTAGGAAATATAGTTTCATATTTCTTTACATTTTTTATGTTCTTTGTTAGAAATGGGAATTTTAGATAATGTGCTATAGCAACTTTGAGTACTGGTGCTCCTGGCTTTGTTTGCTTTTTAATTGATTCAGTGACTGGCTGAATTAAGGGAAGTTTATTTTCCCCCATCCCATTACAATTTGCTCTCTTGTCTTATAATTTTTAATGAAAAGCTAGAACCATTTGTAGGACAGTAGAGATTTGTTTAAATCATATTGATTCTTGGAAATGGGCACATGTGAGATGTGATCAAATATATGGTGAATGTTTAAATTTACAAAAGTTATTATAGTGGAAGACATTACAATTAACCTCCCTCAAAAAAATCTCTATATTGTTTCAAACATATTTATGCCATTGTTCTTGCTACCTTTTGAAGCAATTCTGGAAAATCTTTTGGGTTGTTGATGTTATATTTACCTCCAAGGCACCAGGCTTGTAATTCTTGTAATGTTACCTTGCACAAGAAAGGACTGCTCTGCAGGGAATTCTTCTCAGTCATTCTTTTCCTAATGCTTTAGGTTTCTCCTTTGCACATGGGCCTCAGAGTACGTCTGTCCCTTTGTTTTAGTTGCTTCATCAGTAGCAGACTGATGCTCTTACTTAGTTCTTGTGGACCTGGTGATGTGGGCTACAGGGGTATTTTCTCCCATTGTGGTCCAGTCTCAGTCATAGGCAAGGACACTAGTCCACAGCCCCAGGGGTGGAGTCTTCTTCTCAATGATATTTACTTCCCCTGAGCATCTCAGTGAGGAATCTCTAATGCTGTAGGTAAAGGACGTTTTCCTAGTCCTTCCCCAACAGTGGAAAAGCTTGTTTTTTTCTTTTCCTTCACCTAAAGACAAGAAGTTTTGTTGCCCTTCCTAGCTGATTGAGCTTTTCTTACACATGGGATATAGCTGTTAAGGATCTGGATGGGGCATTAGGCCTTTCTATGGGAGACTGTGTTGCTTCTCTCTCTTGAGAGAGGAAGCCCTTCACCCTATTCGCTGAGATATGAAGAGCTGGCTATGTTGAAACAAATGTTAATTGGCTAAAAGAATATTATGGAGTCTGGCCAAGGTTCTGGTGGTCTCATTAATAGCAAAGTTGCAACATGTGGGTGAGACTAGCCTTGGTGTTGATGGCTGGAATGGAGGTTCGAGCAGGATCCTATGAGATTACAGGGTTAAGTCATAAGATAACATCTCAGCTGAGGCCATGGGACTGAAAAAGAATTATACTTTCCTGGCAGTAAAGGCACTAGCCTTACATACATCAAAACTATCTGTGCATTGCTAATTGGAGGCCTTTGTACTTGGTACAAAACTGTTCTGTTTCATGTTACAGCCAACAGTTACAAAATTTCTTTTTCCTATGCACTCTGTCTGACCCCGCCCACCTCCCTGATTGATACCAGTAAAAGCCATGAGGTTTTAGAGATGAAGCCTTTTGTTCCACAGAGAGCACTAGGTCATCCCAGAGCTCCTCAACTTCAGAATATTTTCTCGTTGACTTTATTTTGCATCCATGTGTCATAATGCTGGATAGATTAGACTGATACCCTCAGCAGGGGTTTTGGTACTTCCCCACAGTGGCTTTTACTCAATCCCCTAGGTCGGCATCCTTGGGAGAGCCCTCTCTGGACTCTTGTCCTGATCCAATCTTTTCAAGTGTCTAGTTATGTTTACAGAGAATGACCTTCAGAGGAATGTGAGTTCCTTCTGTGTCTGTGGATGTCCAGGGGCACTACATTATCATGTCAACCCATACTACAGTGTAGCAATATGAAAAAGATCCTAGCTGAATTATTATTATTATTTATTTTTAAGAGAATTTTAAAACAATAAAAATGTTACAGAATTACAAAACATGATAGGACATTAATAATGGTTTTTATATTGCATATTGTTATCTTCACAGTAGTTGTTCAGATTACCAGATATAGGCATGCAAAATTAATCAAACAATTAGTCATTAACTGTTCCTTTCAATAAAGCAATAGAAATTAGTAGTACAATTATCTTAGCTATCTTGTGTATATTTTTCCCTTCTTTCTTTTTCTCCTTTCCCCCATCCCAGTTGTGTTTCTGTGTTGAGCAGTTTCCTTCCCTTTCAAAATACCTATTGTACCTTTCAGATTTTATTTACTCTTTCAGTTTCTTATACTAGGGAGACAATATGATATTTACACATGTGTGTCTGATTTATTTCACTTATGTGTATGGTTTTTATTTGCATCCAGTTACCTACAAAAGCCTCAAGTTTGTCTTTGTCAGAGCTGAGTAATACTCCATTGTATAAAAATACCACATCTTTTTTATCCATTCCTCAGTTGATGAGCATTTGGGTTGTTTCCAAGATTCAGCTATGACAAATTGTGCTGCTATAAGCATGGGTATACATATATTGCTGTGGCATGATGCTTGCAATTCTTCTGCAAAAACACCCAGAAAGGGAATAACTGTGTCAAATGGGACCACTAATCTAAATTTTTTGAGGAACCTCAACAGTGATTTCCACAGTGGTTGTACCACTCTACACTCCTACCAACAGTGGAGAAGGGTTCCTTTTTCCCCATAACCTCACAAGCATTTATTATTGGTTGATTGCTTGATGATAGCCATTCACTCTGGGGTGAGATGGAATCTCGGTGTTGTTTTAATTTGAATATCTTGAATGACTAGTGATGTTGAACATTCTTCCATATATTTACTTGACCTTTGGACTTCTTCATCTAAAAAGTATGTATTCATCTCAGATGTCCATTTTTGGTTTTAAATTTTGGAGGGTTGATTTTTCAGTTCTTTGTATATTGTAGATATCAGTCTTTTATCTGAGGAATAACAGGCAAAATTTTTTTCCTACTCTGTGTTGTCTTTTTACTCTGTTAGTGATTTCTTTTTATTTCAGAAGCTTTTTATTAAGGTGAGAGGCCAGTTGTTGATTGTTTGTGATATTTCTTGTGCAACTGGAGTTTTGTTTATAAAGTCTTTTCCAACTCCAGTATCTTCAAGACTTCTACCTATTCTCTCTTACAGCAGATTTAGCGTTTCTATTTTAATATTTAGATTTTTGATCCAGTTTGACTTTTGTTTAGTGCACAGTGATAGATATGGTTCTAATTTTAGTCCTTGGCATATGGGTAACGAATTTTTCCAGCACCATTTATTAAAAAGGCTATCTTTGTACCAGTGAGCATGTTTGGCCTCTTTGTCAAAGACAAGGTGCCTGACTGTGTGCTTGGGATAGTTTCTCTATCTTCTAATCATTCCCACTGATCCTTCAATCTTTTTTCCTTTTGCCAGTACCATGTCTTTTTTTATTATTGTAGATTTGTAGTATAATTTCAGGTTGGGGATTATGATGCTCCCAGCCTTACCTGTGTTGCCCAGAATAGCTTTTGCTATTCCAGGTCTCTTCTGAGTCCAAATGAATTTTAGAATTATGTTCTTTATATTTTTATGTATGTCATTGTTATTTTGATTGTGATTCATTAAGTCTGTTAAGAGTTTTGGAACTCTGGCCAATTTCACTATATTGGTTCTTCCTATTGAAGAACAAGGAATATCTTTCTGTTTTCTGATGTCTTTTTGGTCTCTTTTTTTCAGAGTACTGTAGTTTTCCATGTAAAGGTCTTTTACTTCCTTTATTAGATTGATTCATGTGTATTTTATTTTTCTTGATGCTATTGTGAAAGGCATTGTTTCTCTAATTTCTCTCAGTGAATTCGCTATTTGTATACAAGAATGCTGTCGTTTTTGAGTGTTGACTTTGTATCCTGCTATGCTACTGGATTCTGTTATGAATTGTAGGAGTCCTTTGGTAGTTTTTGGAGTTAGGTTTAGGGTTAGTTGTTAGGGTTAGGTTTAGGTTTAGGGGAAGTATTAGAGTTAGAGTTAAGATAAGTTTTAGAGTTAGTTTTAGGGTCATGGTTAGCATTAGATTTAGCAAGTTTAGGGTCCCCATTTGGGTTTGAGGTAGGTTTAGGGTTCAGGCTAGGTTCAGACCAGGCTTGGGAGGTTTCTTCTGGGAAGAAGGATTACATGGGTTGTTGGAGTCCAGATGATGTGCGTTATGGCTTGGTAGAGAGCTTGTCTGCATTTTGCTTATGTTCAGAGACTTCATCTGAGACTCAGATTAAGGGAGGTAGACTAATTAATCTGGCAGAAGAAATTTCAAGGCAGTCTAATTTTGAGGCTGTGGCATGGCTACTATTGAGGACTTTTAGCCAGATTTATGTTGATAATCAAGAGCAAAGCGTCCATCAGAATGATTTGGCCAGAAGGAGGGCTCCAGTAAAACTGCGGACTACGTAGATAGAGGTGAGGAGATCTTGATTGCTGAGAAGGAACAGGAGAACAAGAAAGATGGCCCACGGTTATTACAAGAAGCAGCAAGTCTCTGCCTTTTGCAGCCTCAAAATTGCAAAAGCCAAGGACTTTGCTTTGAGGAGAAAACTGCAGAGCACCATGCTCCAGAATGGCAGTGGTCACACCATGTGCTAGAATGGCAGCAGCATACAGAATTTGTTCCTCAGAATTGGGTTCATAGTGCCCAGTGATCCAGGCACTCAACCCCTACAGCCAAAAGAGAGGAAAACCTGGCTACTGCTCTAGCTGGTAGCAGACCATGGCATCATCCACATAGTACTGGTTTTAGGTGCATGCAGAATACAAGAATTATGGGGTTAAAAAAGACTTCCACTTTGATTTCAGAAGGCCTGGGTTGCCAGGCAGTGTGCCTCTGAGAATACAGTGTGAGAAGCTATGAGGGAGAAGCCAAAGGTGCAGTGGAGACCCCAGAAGTTTGGAAAAGGCAGGAATGTGGATCATCTAAGGAAAACTGCAAGGATGGAGCAAAGTGGGCCTAAGAGAGAAGCTGTGGGGGCTACAACCATCGAAGTGCCACAAGAGGGGAGCTATGCAAGAACTTTGGAGCTTACAGTTTGCCACAGATGCTGGACATGGAACTATTAATGTTTGCCTGACTGGATTTTGGACTTGTTCTGGTCCCATTCCTTTATATTTCCCTGTTTGTAACTTTTGGAATGAAAATGTTTATTTTATGTCATTGAATGTTGGAAGTGTCTAACTTTTCATTTGTACAGGGGCTTGCAACTAAGAGTTTGCCTTACATCTCAGAGGAGACTGGGAACTTGTGCTTTTCAGCAATGCTTAATCTGTTAGGACTTTGAAAACTCTGCAGATGGACTAAATGCCTTTTTCATAAAGGGATGTACATCAATCTTTGGGGGGCCAGGGACAGAGCGTTATGGTTCTAATGTAATATAATGTTGAAAGACTCAATAATGGTTCATCAGGATTGTTAAATGGGTGTTACAAGGTTTAAATTGTGAAATGTTAATAATAAACATGTCTTTGTATCTGGAAACCTATTCAAAGAAATGTGTCTGGTTGTCAAGTTGAAAGGGGTGGATGGTAATGGTTGATACATTGTGTCAACTTGAGAAGGTTAGAAGTTTAACTAAGGGACTCATCAGGGATTGAGGGTCCTTACTTTGTAAACATTCTCATTCTGTGCAAGAGGAGGGCATGGAGATTGTGTGAGTGCTACACCTGCCCTGTGTGTGGGGGGATTGGGAGGGTAGCCTGCTTACAATATAATGGAGGAAAAGAGGCTTTTTCTCCCCTCCCGTTTTCTCTTGTTATGTTTGCTGTCTTCTGCTGCCTTGAAGTGTTGCCCCTGTGCCATGCCACCATGCTTTGGAGCCGGATGATTATGGATTGAAGCATCTACAAACTGTGAACTAAATAAATCTTTCCTTCTTTAATTTGGGTTTTGGGTATTTTGATTCAGCAACAAGAGGCAAAGTAACCAAGATAGCATGTTTTTATAGGACCACCAAAGAAAGTGCAAAAATCCAGAATTCATATAACATTGATGAATTATTTTCTTTAATAGTTTAAGTGAAAATCCATGAAATTCAGGGAGGATCTTTTATCAGAAATATATTGCTCCACTTATAAGGAAAAAATGAGTCTTAAAGTAATGTTATTTTGGTTCTAAAGAACCAAATACTCCAAAGTATTTATGGAAATAAAAAACACTCAGCCTTAGAACATATCATCTTTGAAACAATCACACTCCAATAGGAAATACTACTCACATGAAGAAGCAGAAAATACTCACAATGAGAAGAAAAAAGTGAGTCAATATAAACCAAGTCAAATTTTAAACATATGAGTCAAAAGTACTTATGATCTCATAATATTTTTGAATAGAGAAGTGATCAAACATGTTAAGTGGAGACATAAGATTTTAAAAGACTCATACTGAATTTCTAGAAATGAAAATGTATTTGATTTTAAAAATCCTGTAAAATTAATAGATTACTCAATGTACAGAAAGATTATTGAAAGTGAACACAAAATGTAGATAATAAATAGTGCTAAAAATAGTAAAAAAGTTTTCACCTTTGACTAGTAGGAGATAATGCACTCTGAAGAAAAATTGAAGACAGTTGTGAGATGTGGAATAACTCCAGAGAACTTACAGATACAGCTGGACCTGTCACAAGAGAGAAGACACTGTAGAAAAAACCTAATTACATACAGGGTAAAGTCTCTAAATCCAGTCACTTCAATTTCCATATGGAAAAGGAGAATATAGAATTTTCCTGCCACTTTCAGAAAGGGAGGTACAGCAATAGGGCTGGGGTGTAGCTTTGAAATGGAATCCTAGCTTATCATGTGCAAAGCCCAGAATTCTATCTCCAGCACTGAAAGATGATATATATCTATAATCAATATTTATATCAATATTGATATCAATATAGATGTAGACAACAATTTAAAAGATTAATAATTAAAATCATGTTTTTACTTTTACAAATTAACTACCCATTCAAAGTGGATCTCTGTTAGTAGGGAAGCCACAGTTTATGATTCCAAAGCATAATTGCACACATCTTTTAGGTCATCCATTGTATGTCCTTTAACATTTCTAATACATTTTAGATGTTGCTGGTAATAATTGGCTACAATCTGCACTAAGCTGAATGCTTGCTCCCAAGATATTTTGTCTGTGTCCTAATCTCGACAAACTTATTTTCAAAATGAACCTTTTTGGAGGACATTCATTCCAGGAAATTGATTTAAGAAAATCAATATAGGGCAACACACTCGGTTCCCCTTCTGTCCCTCTCTTGGACAGAAGCTTTCTTTCCCTCAATAAGCATATTCTGCTTTTAACCTCCGTTGTTCCTAAAATTCATTCTTTCATTTTAGAAAACACAAACTTGTTCCAGATATCTTTCAGGTTGGGAGTTCCTTTCCCCTATATCATTTGGAGTTCTTCCACTGAGATCATTGGACAGAGGTAAGAGTTTGCTTTTGTTTCATAGACTCTGGATTGGGACTCACTTATGCAACAAATTTTTATGCTTCAAATTTTGGTATGTCTTTGCCCATTGATTACAATTGCTTATGCTTTGTTTCATATAGTTTTGTTCAAATGTTGATAAATATTAAAGTATAGGACAGTTATAAGGTTATGATCTTTCTTTAATAGGACATTTTATTCCTGTTTTGTTCTTGTATGTGTTATATTTGAAGTAGCTGCTGAGTTTACTGGTTATTTCTTGCTTGACTTCAGACAATAGAGCGAAAGAGAGTAATGTTAGAACACCCCCTAGTGGAACTTAATATGCACTTCTGCGAAATGAGTCTTAAAATCTAGCTCAGACTTAGGAAATATACTTGCCTATCTAATAAAGCATGGGACTCCATCCACCATTTAAAAAAGACATTAGGTCAGTGGCCATTCTTAAGAGTTGGAGGACAGTTTTCACTGGGACAGACTGTCTTTGATCCTTCTCTACATTCTAGAGGAAATGTCAAGCCTGTTCTTCAGTTTCTTTTCTCTGGATTCACTCTTAATCTTTTCCTACCACTTTGTACTTTCCTCTTTAGAGGCATGTAAAATTAGAAAGAAAAGAACTCTATACCATTGCATCTAAGTTAAGCCCATAAAAAATAAGCATTTGCTAACACCAAAGACAGGGAAGTCACTTTAGAGGAAAAATACATACCCCATCTCTGGGTCAGATGAGATATTGGAATTTTGCCTGTCTAGGAAAACACACATAAAAGCCACATCCCTGCTTAGATTTCTAAGCGGGTCTCCCTTGCGAGGCTGAACCTGAGACATAGTGGAGAGAACCGACTTCTGGGTGACACCAGAGGGAGCTATCTCCAAAACATAACACACTTATGGAATCAAAACACATTTAGCCTAAGGGAGGATCTCCAACCTTTCCTCTTCTCCTAGATCTAGTTATCATTTATGTGTATAGGAAAAATATTTTGGTAATAAGCTGTGGACTTTAAAACCTTTATTGTAAACTTACAAAGTGCTAGGTAATCTTGTTCAGGTTTTTAACTATCCCTTGGAGAACTCTGACAAACAGTGGTTACTCTGCCAGCTAGTTAAACACTCTTAGAGCAGCTGCTGCTCTTAAAGCAGAAGACAGGTTTTCCCAGTATCTCTTTGGTGAATCCCCATTGAAGCCAATGGTTGATGGAATACTGACCAGAGAGACAGCTGGATTACTTTCTGGAGACTGATCTCTGATTGTGTGGGCCCATAGAAACTGAGAACAACTGAGGGTTAGTTACTCTCTGGTGGATATCCAAAGGTTCCTTGTTGGACCACTGAAAAATCTCCACTTATCTATCATGTTCATCTCTCTGCTAGTAAACTAGAAATTTGCCCTAAGCTTTTTAGTTGAACCACTTAACTATCCCTCTCTTCAGAAATTGGGCTGAGGCAGCTTGCAACAATTCACATTCACAGTAGATAGTAGGAAAAAATTTACATTTGTGCTTTACATAGGCTAACTAAAGTAAGAAAGAGATTCTAGTCAGCTTTAACTAATGTGTCTTTACTCATATGTAAAATGTGATTGCTAGATGATAAATATAAGTTTAACCTATTAGAATTTAAATAAAATATGACCTTGTCCTGTTGCTAGGAAAGGTTGTCTTGGTGATTAGATATATCACACAAGTATCTTGGAGATTTCTTTGTCCTAGGGCCTAGGGCAGAATCCCTCAGGTCAATTTTCCCTTTTATCTACCCCCAGAGCTGATCTCTTTCATGGCACAGCAGAAATGCTGCACCTGCAACTCACCTGTTTATACTGGCCCTCTTCCCAAGCATAAAAAGCAACAGCTTATTGCAGGGTTATGCTGCCTTCTTTAGACATTCCTGTCACCACAACAATTATAACTTATGCTTATAAATGTTTAATAGGAGTAAGTGCACAGTTGAGGAGCTTTCTGGGAGGATAAAATTGTGTGCCAGGTCGAGAGTGGATAGGCTGGTCAGATTTTGTCTTAGGCTCTCTCAGATGGCATCCACCTGCCCTGGAGTGGAATCTACCTGAGGAGTGCTTTGAGGGTGTAAAGATCAGTTAGAAATAAGGAGAGGATGCCCAAACCATTTCTTTTTGTTTTTCAGACATGGGATATGCACAGTCAAAGTCTTACTCCTTTGGAGAACATCAGTAAGCATTAGAAGATGTTTGACCCTTACATATTAAAAAAGAGCTATTTGATATTTTTCTGCACGTGTATGTGGCCTACCTACTCTCAGAGCCAAAACACAATGCAGAGGAAAGTATTAATTATGATGTTCTTCTACAACTAAAATCATACTGAAAAAGGAGGAAAAATTGTTTAAATTATATTATGTTCAGAATTTTTTTACATTAAAAAATAACTCATATTTATGCTCAAGGTATAATTATATCCATATGCAACTATCTATGTTCATATGTCTCTTTCTCTCAGTAACTTGAAGCAGATCAAACTAAAACTAGGAAAATTTTCAGATCACCCTGATAAGGACATTGATGCCTTCATGGGATTTACTCAGCCCTGTAAGGTAGGCTGGAAAGATGTGACGTTAATCTTAAATCAAACATTGACTTCTAATGAGAGACAAACAGCATTACAAACTGCTATTACAATTGAGGGTAAATATCATATTGTTCATTTTAAACAACTAGAAGATAGATGGCCAGCAGAGCAACCATTTCCCACTGGAGCCCAAGCAGTCCCTATCCAAAACCCCTGCTGGCCTAACAGCCAGACAGGAGATTGGAGCAGGAGATATTTTCAAAAGTGTATTTATGAATGTCTAAGAAGGATAAAAACCAAGCCTTCTAGTTATTTTAAATTTTCAGCTAGTTAACAGCAGAAAGATGAAAACCCTTCTGCTCTCTTAAAACATTTACTAGAGGCACTGGTAAAACATATGTCCATAGCTTCTGATTCAAAAGAAGGACAGATTTTGCTTAAAGACATGTTTATTACCCAGTCAACCCCAGATATTTAAAAGAGCTCCAAAAGATAGCTTTTGTTCCAGTTAGCTCACTTGATACTTTCATTAAAAAAATGCCTCCTTAATATTCTATAATTGGGACTGACAGAAAACCAGGGAGAGAAAAAAAGAGATCAAAAGGTGGCTGCCCTTGTTGCAGTCTCAAAAAAAAAGACCTAAATCTGATTCTGTGCTCCAAGAAAAGCTCAGTGACTAAGTTCATCTGCTACTGCTGTCAAAAGCCAGGCCACCTTAAGAGAGGATATTAGATTAATAGTGTATATCTGTATGTGTTAGCCTGAACACACACTTCGAAGATAACAATATGTAAAGCAGCAACAAGCGGTGTTTTTTTTTCTGTTGTTGTTGTTGTTGTTGATGTTGTTGCTGTTGTTGATGTATGCCTGTTTTCTTTCTTGTCTTTGGATTTTTGGTTCTTGTGTTTTCTTTTTTTTTTTTTTTTTTTT
>PVLD010001371.1:0-75709 GCA_004027595.1 Dinomys branickii
AGATTTTTACCTACTTTGTCTTCCAGTAGGTTTAGAGTTTCTGTTTTGATGTTGAGGTCTATGATCCATTTTGACCTGAGTTTGGTGCATGGTGATAGACTGGGGTCTATTTTCAGTTTTCGGCAAGAGGCAAGCCAGCTTTTCCAGCACCATTTATTAAACAGGCCTTCTTTTTTCCAGTGGGTTTGAATCAGAGTTACTCTTGCTGCTCAGTCACAAGCATTCTATTAGCTCACCCTTGATGTATTTCTCATTCTCTTTTTATTACTTGACTTTCTGTTTTAAAACCTTAATACACATTTTTTCCTTGTCAGTTCACCTCCTCAGTTGTCCTTGGGAAAGGACCATGAGGAGAGGGACAGGAAGTCCAGGCACCGTACCTCATCAGTCCTTGTTGGAGGTGGAACTAGAGAGTGGAGATGCATGCACAACATGTAAATGAACTAAACACTACAGAGTCATATGCTTTAAAATAGTTAATTTTATGTTAGGTGACTTCTTCCTCATTAAAAAAAATGGGGAGGGGGGTGGAATCTTCCAGATAATTGGTTTCATTGTCTAAAGGAGCCGGAGTCAGTCAACGTTGGTGCTGTGTACAGACAATCATGCGGCCAATTTCAAGACCTCTCTTTCCCTCTCCAACCTTTCTTTAGTTATCTTTAAAAAGAAACAACAAAAAGCTATGTTGTTTCTAGGTACATAATCAAATATTTAACACTGAAGAATTGCCCATTTTTCTGATAGTCTATTAGAATTATGGTTATCATTTTGGGCTGACCTTCTAGACTTCTGCATTGAATCCATCCAATGCCTGCATTCCATCATCTGTCTTTTTCAAAGTGTGTTCCCCAGGACACCAGTCTCATGGTTAAGTAAGTTTACAAAATGGGTTACTCCAGTGTCTCTTCTTAGAGACTCATGGTCCACATTAGCAGAGTAATATGTTTGAAAAGTTTAGTAGCCAAGAAGCTCATTGATTAATTCTACATTTTTCTAGTGTGATTAAGTGTAGAGTCCTTATTTTCTATAACTCAGTGAACAGATGTCATGTTCTGGAGAAGCTGATGAAGCGGAGAAATAGTGGATCTCAAGTATTAGGTCAGATGTAGTCTACATAGTTTATTGGATTGTTTAAATTGTGTCTGTGGTGTTCATATGTCTCCCTGTCCATGACATTTTTCCTAAGACATAATTTTTAGTTAGGTAGAATTCTATTGCATGGCTATCCCATGGTGTGTGGAAACAGTGCCCTGCATCTGGGATTTGGGGAGGTTTTCCCCATTGTGGGCTCTGATAGTATACATGATTACATCTAGACAAGGCATTATCCCCTCCTAAGACACTGCATCACACAAAGCCTGGCTTTTGTGGGATCTGGTCCCTGCAGATTCCCCGTGAGTGACTTTATTCTTGTTTTTTTCCCCTCTAGTTTAAGGCCACATTAGGAGCACTTCAGAAAGAGAGAGAAAAGACAAACAGTAGAAGCAGAATTGTTGAAAAGAGGAGTGGTTCTGCTGCTGGATTGGATTTTTAAAAAATCATTTATTAACCTTATGTATCTGTGACCAAAATTCTGACCGAGCTCCTGGCTTTCCTTGGTTTCACCCTGTTTACTTTAAAAATCATACAGTTACCTTTTCAGTTATGGCAAGAGGCCCAATAGGGATAACTTTTCTTTGAATATAAGTAAAATGTGAGGAAGAAGATATTAAGAAAAAGTATAAGTACATAAAAGTACAAGTGATGTGCAGATGTGGCAGAGGAAAAAAATGACATGATGTGCAAGCAATTGAAATGCGGGGAGAATTAGGTTGGCCCGGGTCTCGCTGGTCACTGGCCAGAGTGAGCGCTTCGCGGCTGCGTCTCTGTGTGCCCCTCAGTGGTGGTTGTGTCAGGCCCTAAGCGCAGTTTTATTCTTTTTGCTCATCCGCTTTCAGCTGCCTTAGGGAGGTGGCTCGAAGAGGACCTAACGACGGGGACACTTAGTTGGGTCTGGGAAGGGCGTAAGCATCAGCCCGTGTAACTGAGGGGAGTGGCACTCCCGGGAGCTGACCCCACGCCGGCCACAGCCCCCTTCCTCTATCGCAAGGGAGGCCCCTGTAATGGAAGAAAGAACACTTGGAGCCGGTAAATATAAATGAGCTCACTGAAGAGCAGTTTGGTCAGTGGCAGTGTCTGGGAACTGCAAACGTATTTCTCCTCTCCCCTCTGGTGGCTGGGAAAGCAAATAGCCCTAACAGAGACTGGCAAATAACAGCAATAAAAATGAAAGCCTGTGCACAGGGCTGAGGAGAGATGTCAGTGCTGAGAAGGAAAAGAGAAAGAGCTGGAAGCAGGGTGGGGCAAAGAAACGTAGGTGTAAGCTTGTGAGGTACAGCTGGAATTTTTACATTAAGCAAGTGAGAGACTACCGAGGAAAAGCAGGGTGACTGGCTTTTATGGCAGAATCAATAGAATCTATTCAAGTTTTGAATGCAGTTGTGGGAAGATGAGAAATGCCAAGCTGATCCACGTACTAATAGGCAGTAACTAGAACATAATCATGTCCGGAAGGGATTACAAGAGTGACGTTCCCCATTTCTCCCTAAGCCCCACTGGGCAGAGACTCTGGAGTGAAGGAAGGATGATACGGGCCCAGGTTCACACCCCCAGAGTTTTGGTGCCCGGTTTTGCGTTGATTTTATCTTTGTTCTCTGTAGAGTTCCTTTGGGACTGGCATTTCAGCTAGGAAAGGAAAGGGATGTCCCTTCGGAGAGGAGAAGTAAGGAGAGGCACAGTCAGCTTTTGGGATGCACAGAATCAGACACCAGATGCCCATCTGGAGGATGATGAGGTCTGGGGACTTTAGAAGGGGCTGAGAAGAAATGCCTTTAGAATCTCTCCCATTCGCTGCCCAAGTCTGTCAGCATGCAAATAATCCACCAAACAAACAAACAACCCTACACTGCTTACCATACAAATATAGCCTCAAGCTCCCCCAGTAGACATGCCAGGACAATCTACTTACAATACACTGCTGCTCACACATGTGCTTTAACCCCGATCCAGTTGCCTCTTGTTTTTTAATATTCTTTTTGGTGGTACTGGGAATTGAATGCAAAGTTTTACACATACTAGGCCAGGGCTCTACTACAGAGTTACACAGAGTTACTACAGAGTTACATCCCAGCCAATTTTTAAAAGAATTATTCTAAGACGGGGTCTGGCTAAGCTGCCCAGGCTTGCCTTGAACTCATGATCCTTCCATCTCAGCCTCCCAAAGAGCTGAAATTACGAATGTGTGCCTTCATACCCCACTAGGTAACCCTCTCGAGCACCCTCAGATAGGAATTTTGGAGCTGAGCAACGATTAGAATTTGGGTTCTTTGAGTGAGTGAGAAACACGATAAAATGTGCAAACTATTTATGGACCCTGGCTTTGAAACTGCTTGAATTATACAGAATCTGTTTCACAGTCTGCCCTGTCTGGTGCCACATCTGGGGGTAGGGGGAAGTATGCTTGGGTTTGGGACTGGTCATTGCCTTTGAGGAAACTATTCGGAGCCTAAGTGGGAAACAGACCCAGAGTCAATGATGTCAGTAGGCGAAGTTTGAGAACTGGTGCTGTGGGAATCACAGGCAGCTCGTATTAACTTGGGGCAGGAGAGTGGTTGGGGGAAAAGAAGCAAAGATCATAAATGATCATGATTTTTATATTGATTTTGATCTATCCTAGATCGTAGACCAAACAACCCCTGAGGTAAGTGAGGTAATATTCCTTCAGGCATATATAGTTGCTCAAAAAACATTTGTGACAGTTTGGATGAATGAATAAACAAATGTCACCAGTGGAGAAACTGACTCTTAGAGAAGAAACACTTTACCTGATAACAAGGGAGGCATTGAGATGTAAGAATCTCATTCTCTTTCTACTACACACACATAGAACATCTGCTGGATGATGGACTGGAGAAAGCTAAAAGCCCAGCCAACTTCAAGGAGAATGTACAGCAACTCAACACTGGGATTTTCTAAAGAAAGAATCTGCCCCTGCTGTTTCCCTTCCCATAGGGGCAAGTTCACACTGGCCAGTGCACATGCTGGTAATTGGTAATAATATTTGTCCTTAGAAACAAAAGCCTACAGAGCTCTATTTCATTCTCTAGTGTCTTGGTAAGTAGTTTTAGTGCCACAGTCTGAATTAGCCCTTTGGAAACATTTCAACATTTCCCCTTTTCAACCCACCTTGCTTGGATAGTAAATTTAGAAACAACAAATGAAGCCCATTGGCCATATGGGTAAGTGAACTTTTTAAAGTAGGTGCTTTGCATCCCTGCAGCTCCAGGAGCTGTTGTCATAGTAACATGTTCCCCCTTGAGTTGCAGAATGAGCAGTCCATGGAACCAATGGCAATGTAGGTCACAAGTGAAAAGTGGTTTGGTGGCTTGCCTCAGAGCTCAGTATGGCACAGCTGGGGATTGTCAATACTGTGGGCTTTGGAGGGGCTCACATTCCTCAGGTAGAACATTCTGTACTAGCGCTGAGCCTGAAAAGGCCATGCAGAGGAGGAGGAGAGGAGGCTGGCTGGCAGGAGCTGCCTGCTGCATTCAAGAGATTCAGGATGCCCAGAGCCTAGGTTAGCCTGTTCCAAGCAGTGACTGTGAGGAGGTGGGTGTGTATCACTGCTGAAGATGCAACAGTGTCCTTGTTGCCCGCTAGGCACTGGCACCCTCTGTGGTTCAGAATTAATTCAGTACTGATTCATGTAGGCCCACATCAATTATAAAACAATTATGGCTGCAAGAGACCTCCCTTTATATACAACCTGGGAATAAATCCAAAGAGCTTCCTTCCTGCATTCATTCATTCAGCACATGTCTACCGAGTCTCTTCTTTGCACTAGGTCCTATGCTGTCCACAGACTACTTCGTGGGGCTGCAGTTTCACTGAGCATGTGCTCAGGAAGCCTTTGCATTTGATCCCATGCTCTGCAGTTCCTGTCTTGAAGCTCTCAATCATTTTTGAATCAGGAACCCCCTATTTTCATTTTGCACTGGGTCGCACACCGGGGGTACAGTGTTCAGCAAGGCAGATATAATTCCTGCCTTCCTGAAGCTTGTGGTACAGTGAAAAGGGCAGACAGGAACACAAATCAGTGTAGAATTACTGCTGTGATCTGCCCCTTGGGGAGGGAGAAGTGTAAACTGCCAGGAGAGAAGACAGACCATCATTTTGCACCTCACTGGCTTGACCTGACTGTAGTTAGAATAGATGGGTTGAAATCATACCAGAAGGGATTTAAGTTGGCATTATCGAGAGTGAGTGCTATGGCTCACCGTGTGGGCTTTTGAGAAACAGCGGTGTGTTCCTCTCAAGGCCATAGAGACTTGGGGTATAGCCTCTGCCAGGGCAGGTGCTTTGGGTCTGAACCTCTACCTCCAGCCTGAGGTTTTTCTTTTAACTTTTTACCTTGGCATAATTTCAGATTTACAGAAAAGTTGAAAGAATTGTACCATGTATTCCATACATCCTTCACCCAGATCCCTCAGATACTACATTACCATCCTGTCTGTCTGTCTGTATGGCTCAGCTTGCTCACTCACACATCTCTCATCTATCCGTCTGTCCAGCTACCTGTCTCTCTATCTTACTGTTTGGCCTTAAGTTGCAAATGTGATATATCCTTTTGCTCCTGCTATACGAAATGTGTGTATATCTCCAGATTCATACACTGAAACCCTAACTTCCAAGGTGCTGGTATCAGGAGGTGGGCCTTTTGCAAGGTACTTAGGACATGAGGGCACTGTCCTCATGAACGGAATTAGTGCCTTTCTAAAATGGCCCTTCTCATAAGCTGGGATGTAGCTGTGTGGTATGGCACATGCCCAGCATAAACAAGGCCCTTGGTTCAATCACCAGCACTGAAAAAAAAAAAAAGAAAGATAAGAAGACATAGCTTGTTTCCTTTCTGTGCTCTGATACAACTAGAAGACTCCCTACAATCCAGGAGAAGGGCCTTTATCAGAATCCCACCATGCTAGTACCCTCATTTTGGGCCTCTCCCCTCTAGATCTATGAGAAACAGTTTCTAATTGTTAAGCCATTCAGCCTGTGGTATTTTTACTATAGCAGCTCAAACTGTCCAAGAAAATTGCTAAACACTTTAACATTTTTCCTAAAAACAAGATCATTTTCTTCCATTACCATAGTATGGTGATCAAAACGAGGAAACCAGCATTTACATATTATTGTCTAATCTGTAAGTCTTATTCAGATATCTTTCACTGTCCTAATAATGTTCTTTATAGCAAAAGAAAAAGTGATATCATACGTTATATTCACTTGTCTTATTTATTTAGTTTTCTTTAATTTGGACTAGTTCCCAGTCTT
Source organism: Dinomys branickii (assembly GCA_004027595.1). Taxonomy (NCBI): domain Eukaryota; kingdom Metazoa; phylum Chordata; class Mammalia; order Rodentia; family Dinomyidae; genus Dinomys; species Dinomys branickii. Next base: position 6,370 of record PVLD010001371.1, read on the forward strand.
CCTTTGCTTTTCATGACATTGATATTTTTGAGTAGTGTAGTTTTTCAGTTATGTTTTTAAAATCAGATGTACTAAGGTGTAATCAACTGATCATTTCATTCTTTTAGATGTACAGTCCTCAGGCAGATTATCTTGTAGATTGACCCTCACTTTCATTCTGTCTGTTGTTTCCTTACAAGATTCAGACTATGATTTGTTCATCAAAATACTGGAGAAGGAATGTTGTGTTTTTCTCAATTCACAATGCAGGAAATATTTGCATTAACTTACTATGGAACTCATTCTTCTACTGTAAAATATCTCTTAAGTTCTTTTGCAATTTATATGTATATTGTGGGGAGAATACTTTCAGACTATGAGTATAGTTTTTTATTCCTCAAATTTTTACCAATATTTTCATTCAATGATGATTCTTGCCTGAAAGTTATGGATAGTTGCCAAATGGTGATTTTATAGTTTCATCATTGATTCTGCATTCAGTAGTTATCCTGCTACTCCCAGGAAGGCAAATTCCCCCCAACTAATTCATTAATTTGAACTTAAGCATTTCATTCTTACTTTTTTCAATAGATTATATTTTACTATTATTTGTTTTGATTTTCAAATTATCTCAGATTTGGCTCTTTTAAACTTGGCTGTAACTTGACATGTCCCCATCATCCCTTGATTTTTTTCTTACTGGCTGGCACAACAACATGTTCCAAGTCCATCTTGTACACTTTCTGGAGTCGACCATTTCTCCAAAGAAGGGTACAGTTTTCTGAAGGTGTACGTGTTGCCTGAAGTCATCTCAATCTGGAGATTCTTCCCAAATTTATGGCACAGTACCAGAAAGTGGACACTTCACATACAAAGTTGTTCCAGGATACTTGCCTGGCTCCCTCCCCCTTAATTGAGTCCTGAAGTACCTTACAAAATAATTGTTATCATAAAATTTATGAAACAAGAATTTTCAAAGGGGAAAAAATGGTGACTAAGTGGAAGGAAAACAGATATGCCAGCCACAAAAAAATTGCTGGGCTTTCCCAGAAAAATTTGGCATTCAGCACTCTGGCAGCCAAGTTAAAGAAGAACTGCGAGGGGAGATGCTTGGTGCTGAGAGATCACCTTCGGGGATTCTGACTTGCTGGCGAAGGCAGGTGCTGCAGCGAGGAGCTGGTCCCATGTGGCATTGTAAGGCTGCATAGCCTTGGGGGACAGCATTCCAGCAGGGCAGTAGACTGAGCTGCGGAGGGCAACAGCAGGACCAGGGTCTTTTCTTCTTGAAAACAGTTTAGAGTATATTCTAATTTTTAGATAGGTCCTCTGCTGAGACCCCACAGTTGGAAGGACATTGCTATAAAACCATTCATTTACTTATCCATTCTTTCACACATTGAAGGCTTGTATAATACATCCTAGAAGTGCAGCCTTCAGGACCCAGGGAGGCAAAGACTACCAGGACTCTGATCCTGGCCAGCAAGTCCGATAGCCAAAGCAGCTTGACATGAAGGATGGTATACTAGACTACATGCCAAATGTGCTTTGGAGTTGCTATAGGAATTGAGAGACTATTGTGAGGTATCTCTTTCTCCTTTGAATGTTTCAGGAAGGAATCATTATTTTATAAAAACATGGAACTTCAGATCTGCAAAAACACCTTGTGGAGAAGGGACCAAGTAAAGATATGCAACAAATGGAGTTATCTCCATGTGAATAGATATTTTATGGTTTTTTCACTTATTCATTTATTTAATGAATATTTACTTACTTATTCTGTTCTTGACTGTGGTTGACCCTGAGTGAGCAAAAATTCCCAGTTTCTGCTCTCCTATTGCTTGAAATTTAATGGGAAAGAGAAATTAAAACTCATAAATTAGTTTTTAAAACTATGTTAAGTGCTATCTTGAAAGGCACCCAGCACTCCTAGAGTAGGAGGTTAAGGAGGCGCACCTGGAGGAAGGGATGATGCAGCAAAGAGTGGAAGGAAGAGTCAGGGTCACTGGCTGGGGCAAGACAGGAGGAGTCCAGGTGGGAGGAACTGTGTGTGCAAGCCTCAAAGGAGTCAGGGACATCTGTCCCTAAAGACAGAGACAGACTGATATGTCTGGAGGGTAGAATGCAGGGGAAATGTGGGTGACACAGCATGATTCAGGAGAGCGGGACAGCAGCCAAAAGGCACACATCCATAGCAAGCTTTCTCTCGGAAGGACCAGGAGGAGCAGCAGGAGGCTGGGAAGGGTTAAGATGACTGGGCCACAAGGTAGAGGTCTAAAGCTAACACAATAATTCTAAGAGATGGAAGAGGTGGTAGGAGCTGCAATTGTGAAGTGATAGGAATATGACCAGCAACAATAATAAAAATAGCATCTCCATTTTTGAGTGCCCCATTTTACCCAGACTTTATTGACAAAATAGTCAACAGAGCTAAAGATAACCTATGACTTAACCATTTCATCTCTTACTCTCCCATGTAGAAATGCTCTTGTGTGTGAGTAGATCCACTTGGGGATGTTCACTGCAGTGATGATTGTAATAAAACAGTTAGGGGCACATAAATACTGACCCATATGGGAGGGAGTAAGTGATCTGTGGCACTCCCTTACTGTGATAGATGTGCAGCAAGGGAAAAGTGAAACCCTCTGTGTGCTGACGTGGAGGCTCTAAGATATAGTGCTGGGGAAAAAACACAAGGTGGGATAATACTCCACGATGATATCATTGCTGTAAATGGAAAAAGTGTGGTCTTCAAAAAATACCATCCTAACCCCTTGTGAGAATATATCTAATACTTAAATGCCCAGAAAAATGTGTGGAAGTCTTTAAAGTAAACTGAAACTGTGGTTTCCTGGGGAGGGGGAAGATTCTTGGGTTAAGGGAGAGGGATTTGGAGGGATTTGGCTTCATCTGTACTGTCTTAATTTGATTATGGAAACTTTCAAACATATACAAAAATAGGACAGTATTATAAATCCCCAAGTACTAACACTCACAGAGTCCCTCTTCCTGGACTATTTTTGAGCACATCCCTGACATTGTAGTCCATTCATAAATATTTCAGGAAAGCTCCCCAACAGATAAGAGCCCTTTACCAAAACCATAACCACAATACCAGGATCACATCTAAGAACATATATAAAAATTCCTGGAAAGAATCAAATGCCTAATCACTGTTCACATTTCTGTTTTCTAGTTACAGTTTGTTCAGATGTGGACCCAATAAGGTTTATACATTGGTTGACGCACCACGTGACCTATGCTCATTTTTGCCAGTTTGTCTCTGTGTTGAAGGACAGGGGCATGTGTAATTTTGCCATCAAGTTCTCCTCAGGGTTGTAGCATTTTCATCTCCATCGGCAGTGAGTGTGGCCCATTTCCCCACAGCTTCACCAGCAAACTGTATGGCAAAGCCTTAGGGTTTTTGCCAATCTTGTAGATGAAAGGGACAGGTCATTTTAGCTTTCATTTTTAAAAAATGTTTCCAAAGGAAATGGACTTGGGGAGATTTATGAACCTGTAGAAATAATACTATTGAAATAATAATAATAATAATAATTGCCAACAACCACTTAGATATATATTGTTTTACTTAATCCTCAAGCAGTCCTACAAGAAATATATATATTAGTCACTTTGCTGTCACTGGGAGAAAATGCCAAACACCCACATTTATTTATGTATTTTTTATTTTAAAGACAAAAGAATGGAGACATATAAACCAGAATAACACATAAACCATACAGGAAATACAAAATTATATAGAATATAGTAGGGAATTAGCACTGGATGCTGTATTACATAAAGTTACCTTTACATCTGTTAACACAAAAACAATAGAGGAAATACAAAATTATAGAGAACATAGTAGGGAATTAGCTCTGGATGCTGTCCTACATAATGTTACCTTCATATTTGTTACTCAGTTATACAGATGATGGCTCATTTGATGAATCAGTTTTCTTCACCCTCGTCTCTGCTGTTCTACCACTCAATCAGTCATCTTCCCTATGATAATAACTGTACTTTTGGGTTTATTTATACCATTGGACTCTCACCTTGGGAAGAGACAGAGTTGCTTCACATTATGCTATAACATATATGGGTGTATACAAATTACTATGGCAGAAGGTGGAAAAGCACCTATGCTCACAGCGGACCGCCCAGCTCCGCCCCGTCACTGCGATGTCGGCGGCCTGGTCAAGTCCATGGGGCTCCCACAGTGGACCACCCGGCTCCGCCCCTTCACCACACTGCAAGGGGCCAGGGTTGAGTCCACGGGGTGCCCACAGTGGACCGCCCAGCTCTGGCCCGTTGCCGCGCTGCAGGGGGGTTGGGTCGAGTCCACGGGGCACCCACAGACAAACACCCACATTTAAAGGGAGGAGAAGTTTAGTTTGGCTCATGGTTTTGGGCGGGTCAGTCCATGATCACCTGGCTCTAAGGTAGAAACAGCATGATGCAAGCGCATGGTGACAGAAAGCCACTGTCCCCATAGCAACCACTGCCCCCATAGCAACCAGGAAGCAGAGAGCAAAGGGAGCAGCCAGGGATGAGACCGCATCCTTCCAGGTCACATCCCCAGTGATCTGTCTCTTCTGACCAGTCCTAGCTCTCAACAGCACTTTAGCTATGAACTCATGGTGAATGAGCTTCACTAATGTACAAGGATAGTGCCCCAGATCCAACCACTTTCCCCCAGCCCAGCCTTTGACCACAGGAAACTTTTGAGATCTAAACCATAACAGGCGGTATTATTTCACCTTTTAAAGGAAGGAAACTGAGGATCAAAAGGGTGAGGACGTGTGTCAAGGGTCTCACAGCAAGGAGTGGAAGTCAAATGTGAGCCTTCAAGTCTGCTAAAGAATTACTTCTGGGGTGCTCTGCTAGTGTGAGCTGCCCAACCTGCAAGACAGCACTGACCCAGAGTGCTCAGGAACATCTCCCAGGCCTCTTCCTCCTTTTCTGCTAGGAGCCAACTTCCAGATTGTTGGGAATATCAGTCACTGGTACCAGTGGTTTCTCAGTGGTTTGAAGGGCAAAGGGAGGGACACCACAGACCATTACCAGACAGCAGTTCCTGGTCCCAGGGCAGCCTAGTAAGCTAGTGACCAAGGTCAAGGCCAAAGAGTGCCCAGCCTTGGCATCCTTGGAAGCAAGGTTCTCAGGGCTCACACCTGTAAACCATTCTAGTATATAATTTGGAACCCTTACTTTTGTATTAGAAAGACCTATATTGTCCCCTTTGTCTTAGTTACTTTTCTTTCATTGCTGAGACAAAATGCTTGATGACCAAAACTAAGGAAGGAAAAGTTTATTGAGCTCACAGTTTGTAGAGGTTTCAGTCTCTAATTAACTTGATCCAGAGCAGGGTGGCATGGCAGAGGGGCAACAGTTCATGGTGGTAGAAGACAGCAAAAGCAACAAGAGCCAAAAAGGCAGGGAGAGCAAGCCTCTTTTCCTCCTTTATATTGTAAGCAGGCTACTGGCCCTAGGGCAGGTGTAGCACCCGCACCATCTCTGTGCCCTCCTCTTACACAGGCTGAGGATGTTTACAAAGTGAGGCCCCCCCGGCCCCCTGCTGAGTCACTTAGTTAAGCTAAATTTCTCAAGTTGATGAATGAATCAATCATGACAAAATCCTAGACCATAAACAGCCATCCTAGGGCATGTCCTGTACACTCCAGGATGTCACTGCTGAGTCGCTTAGTTAAGCTTCTGAACTTCTCAAGTTGACACAATGTATAAACCATTACATCCTTTAATTTTCTTGACTAAAACATGAAATTAAGATAAAAATGGGCTTCAGAAGCATGAGTCCATCAAATCCAGACTCGAGAATCGTTCTGTCAAACGTCTTTTGATTACTGAAATAATGCCTGGCACATTTTAATGGCCACATGAAATAATATTTGGTTTTAGCTGTATAACATTACTCCAATGAGTGTGACAGCTCTTTTGCTGGCCATTTGGCAGAGGGGAAAACTGAGGCATCTGTCATCTCAGGGACTGTCAAGGCCCCACAGCTCTCCAAAAGAGGCCCAGAACAAGACAATGCTTGGTCCAATCCCCTTAGGGAATGTTAGCCAGGACCTTCCACAGAATGGATTTTTTTGTCAAAGTTTGAATATTAGAGGAAGAAGGACCTTACTTGCTTGCTTTAGCATCTGGAGGGAAGGAACTCCATCTTATTCTTCTTCTGTCCTCTTTACTCCTCAGTGTAATGGGGACACAGGGGGAATCAATGCATAAATTGGCTTCTAAGTGTTGAGGGTAGGAGAGAAGAACACATGCAATTAGGTGACTCAGTCTGAGAGCTGCAAATCCAATTATTTCTTGTCGGTGACCATGTATGTGTATGTGTATGTGTGTGTGTATATATATATATATATATATATATATATATATCTGTGCAAAGACACTGACCAAGCATCCAATGAGGTAGATCTGAGCTCTGCTCTGTATTGCTGCTTCATAGCTGTGTGCTTTGGGGAAAGTCCATTTTCCATTTTTTTCTGAGCTATATCCCCAGTCCTTTAAAATTATTTCTTGAATTTTGAGACAGGGTCTCACTAAGTTGTTCAATAGCCCAGGTTGGGTCTAAACTTGCAGTCTTCCTGCTTCAACCTCCTTGACTGCTGGGATGACAGGTGTGTACCACCACACTCAGACTCCTTAGAAAAATGATCTGCCTGTCATGGGTATAGAAGGGCCTGACGACATGGTTAGTAAAGTGCTTGGTGCATAGTGTGTGCTCAGGAAATACTAATAGAATCTAAGCCAGTAAACTCCATTGAGTGCTAGAAGTAAAGAGGTTGTGGGGGGTTCATTATGTGCCTTCTGTTTTTTTATTATGAGCAGGGCTGGGGTGCAACCTTTGGACCCCAGTTCAGGCCCTCACTGGCACACTGGGCCAAGCTATCCCTGACTGACAGGCACACATGGGCTTCTGTGTGCTACTGTCTCATTCTTGGTTTGCTCCAATTTCTTTCTATTGGTGCCGGCCCCCAACAAACAAGCCTTTTAGAGAACAGAACAAGGCCTTTGTGGGGTTTGGTGTCTTGTCCAGTCTCCACTTCCTACTGCTCATGAATGTCTTCAAAGATTAAGTTCAGGTGGTAAAGAGAGAGCGGGTCATTTTAGTAGTGAATGCTCAGTCGCTCTAAGCATCTCTTCCCTAACAAAAACTCAACAATAACCCTTGCTACCCTCCCTTCCTCTAGGAGAAAGAGTTGGAGAATGACTCTGAGCTTTGGCAGAGCTTCAGAATTCTTTCCCCCTCCCCAGTAGAAGCTTAATAATTCTTGGGATCCAAATTTAGAAGCTTGCATGGAAAACCCTGAGAAATCAGTAGTAAGACAGCCAGACTTTCTAACTTTTTTTCCCAAGCAATCTAACCATGCTATTGCACAGTCACTTCCCAAGGTCAATTTTTAGCTTTTAATAGTTTTAATGAGCTATTTTAAAAGGCTCCTCAACTTGTGCTCATCTGAGCTCGTACGTGTTTGGGTGCAGGAGGAAAAGAGAGGAAGAAGGAAGCGGTAGACAGGAGAGCTGGGTTCAGGTCCACTGATCTGGGTAAGGCAGGTCAGCTCGAGGGCAAGGTCCTCTGCCAAACACCCCAGGGTGCTAATGGGTGTACGGTTCCACGCTTGAGATAGAGACCTCAGGGACCAGAGGAGCAGTCTCCACTTCTACCTCCAGGCTGCATCCCCAGACCCCCGGATACCGGGCGTCTTCAGGGAGGAGTAGGAGGAAGCTCAATGAAGTCAATAAAATCGTGATAAAGACAGTAGGAGACGTGAGAGGGAGGAGACTTGAGCAGTTAAGCAATAAATGAACCTGTTGAAGGGGCTGAGAAAGAAAGACAGGGAAGAAAATGAGGCAGCAACTTATAGGGAGAGATACTCGAACACAACCAGGATCTGTGTGTAGGTGTTTGATCTTGATCACCAGCATCATCATTGTTACGGTAATTTTAATGACACCTGCCATGGTATGCATGTGCTAGGGGTTGGTCCCCACAGTGGTTGTGTTGAGGTATGGGAACTTTTAAGAGGAGGCCTGGTTGACGGCAATTAAGTCTTGAGGGCTCTGCCCTTAAGAACGGATGAATGCTGTCTCTTGGGAGGAGTCAGGTGTGGTAGGTACGGCTTAGTTCCCAGGACAGTGGGTGATCATGAAAAAAGTGACCCTGGCCTCTCCCTGGTCTCTTGCCTTGTGGCTCACCTTGTGACCTCTTTCTTCATCTCACAATGCTCCCCCACAATGCCACTCACTGTGTTGTGATGTAGCCAACTAAGCAGAAGGGCCATTTCTTTGGACTCCCTGTTCTCCAGAACTGTGAGCTGAGTAAACCTCTTTTCTGTATAAGCTACCAGGTCTCAGATATTTTGTTCCAGCTACTTAATGTGGGCTAAGACAGTACTTGTACAATTCTCTACACAGCCGCTGTGTTCAGGGTTTTCTGCTGAGCCTATTGTAGGTCTTCAGTTGTTCAGTTCTCACAGCCGCCTGGGCACATAGGCTCTACTGTTATTCCACAGTGCAGAGGAGGAAAACAAATCAGGGAGGAGTTATTCATCCGAGATCAACCACCTGGTTAGAAGGCTGATTTGGATCTGGGCTGCCTGGCTCTAGAACCCACGATTATTACCACACTATTATTTGTGTAACATCTGAGGTCAATATGCATATTTCAGCAAAATCCAGGTATCTATGTAAGAGGAAAAGAAAAAGCCCATAAGCTCAGCTCACAGTCCTGGGCAGTTGAGCATGTTGGCGTACATGGGAGAGACCACAGGCTGTCCAGCAAAAGCCATGTTTTCTTTTTCCATAGACAGAGTTACAGTGGGGCCCTGCTCCCTGATGGACAGCCTTCCCTAGCTTCCTGGCAGTTAGGGGCAATCAAGTGAGGTGTGCCCATTGCATCCCTTCGTTACAGCAGCTTTCCCCAACTCTTTAGCCTGTTTACTTCTTTTCTTCCTGCGAGTGTGCACACAGTTATTTTTCACACAGGCCTCCTTACATATTTGTGCTTTCCTTAATATCTTATAATCCTCTTTCAGGACCAGTGAATCCAACCTCACCATCTAACTCCCAAACAGTATTCATTACAATGGTGATCACAGTACACTGTAATGTACTTTCTGTGAAAGTTCACATGTAAGACATCTTCCCTACCTGTCTGTTGATTTAAGAGGACCTCTGACCTGAGGTACTCAGTGGCCATGCCCGGTTCCAGGGAGGCATCTGCTGTGTCAAGCCAGGCTGCAGGGAGCTGCTGCTGTCTCTCCCCACTGCAGGGCCACCTGGCTCCTTGCCCTTGTGCTCCGTGTTGCAGTGTGAGAGGCCCAGTCCTCTCACTGTTCCATCAGCTCTGCGTCCTGACTGAGCTCAGCATTTCTATTTTCTAGATTAGGATGCTTTAAGCCTTACACCTGGTTGAGACTCCAAACCATAGACTGAAGTATGGTGAGGACCAGGACTTCTACTTCATTCTTTCCAGTAAAGGATTGGTATCTTTAAAAAGTTTTTTTTTTATTATGTTTTCAAAAGTGGTATGTGTTGTCTCAACAAAGTAGTCAGAGTAAGCCTTTTTAAATGTCTCATAAAAAAGCAAACCCATTTTTTTTAAATGGGCAAGTATTTGAATGGACATGTTTCTAAAGAACACATATGAATGGCTACTAAGGACATGAAAGATGCTTAATATTATTTGTCATTGGAGAAATGCAAATCAAAACCACGATGAAGATACTGCTTCACATGCTGCAGGTGGCTAGAATGAAAAAGACGGGAATATTTGCCCTGATGGGGAGGTGGAGGATCAGAACCTCCTAAACCCTGGTGGGAATGTTGAACAGTACAGCGGCCTGGGAGGACAGTTTGACAGCACCTCCCTAAATTGAAAACATGCATCACCCAAAGTCTTGTCCCTGAATGTTCACAGCAGTGTTATTCATAATAGCCAAGAAGTAGGAACCATCCAACTATCCATCAACAGGTAAATGGTTTAAAAAAGTGTGGTATATTCATGCAGTACTGCAGCATGGATGAAACTTGAAAACATGCTTAGTGAAAGAAGCCAGTCATAAAAAAAAATCAGGCAACTGGGAGTGGTGGTGCATGCCTATAATCCCAGCACTTTTGGAGGCTGAGGTAGGAGGATCTCAAGTTCGAGCCCAGCCTGGGCAAAACTTCGTGACTTGGTGAGAGCCTTTCTCTAAATACAAATTTAAAAGGGGGTAGGGATGTAGCTCAGTTAGAAGACCCCGGATCCAATCTCCAGTATAGCAAAAACAAAATAAAATGAAACGAAACCCTACGTGGCAGGATCCTAGAAACAGAAAGAAGATTGGTGGTTGCTGAGCCGGCAGTGGAGTGGAGAGTCACTGCTAAGGGGGATTTACTTTTTGTGGTGGAATGAATGAAAATGCCCTAAAATGTCATTAAAATTTCACCCTGGTGGTGGTCACACAGCTTTTTGTTCACATATTGAAAACCACTGAACTGTAACCTTTAGAGGGGTGAAGGTGTAGCATCATATATATCAATGGACATTTTTAAAAAGCAGGAGTTGCGTCCTATTGTTCCTTTGTTCCAAACTCTGCAGAGGTTCCCCAGTTTCCTCAGTAAGAGCTACGTCTGTCCTCATGTTGTCCCCATGGCCTGGGTTGCCGGCCTTGCATCATCTCCCTGACTGAATCTGCATCTGCTCCAGCCACACGGGCCTCCATGCCAATGTGCTGCAGATGCGGCAGGCAAATCCCCACCTCAGGGCTCCGGCCCTGGCTTTCCCCTCTGTTGGAGAAGCCCTGCCCTGAGACATCCTGGTGGGCTCCAATGCCAATCAATCCCCTTGTCCCGGGCCTTCTCTGGCTACTCTATTTAGAATCACATTCCAGCCTGGGGGGCAGTTCTTCCCATTTCTTTTTATTGTTTTGCATACAGCTTTCACTGCTTCCTATCAGAGCTTATGCTTCATTATTTATTATACTATTGTGCAGCTCTTACCAAAATGTAACTCCACAAGATCTGGGATTTTCTCTCTCTTGATCACTGCTATAGCACATTACCCAGAACAGTGCCTGCCACATAGCAGGTTCTTGATTGACATTTGTGGAGCAAATGGCAAGGATGAATGGGTCAAGCACAAGTATGGGTCAAACTCCTAAATTCCATGCTTACCTGCCACGACTGAGGGTCCACGACCTGGGCTCTCACCTTCCCAGCTTACAGTGCCTTCAGCCCAGGGTTCCCACAGCACCGGTTCAAGAGGGGCCACCATTTCTTTCCTGGCAAAAAGAAAGGAAATCTAACAAAAAAGAGGATCTCTTGAAAGTTCACATGTAAGACATCTTCCCAGAATTTTTCTTTTCACTTACATACATTTTATAAAATTAGAAATTGGGTTATCTACCAGGTGTGTGGGTGCATGCCTGTAACCCCAGCTACTCAAGAGGCTGAAACAGTAGGTTTGCAAAACAACAGGTAAAAAAGGGCCGGGGATATGGCTTAGTGGTAGAGCACTTGCCTGCTCTGCATGAAGCCCTGGATGCAATCCACATGACTGCAAAATGAACAAGTGAACAAACAGAAATTGGCTTATCCTCTGTGCACATTGTTTGATAACCTGCCTTTTTCCAGTGAAGGTGTCATGACATCTTGACTTGTCATCCCCCATCTCCCTAGGGGACAACTCTTCGCTGGTAATTGCTCACGCATTTGGGATTTATTTATTGAGCACCTACTATAATGGCAGCTTGGCAGGGAAGATCAAAAAGAGTGTAGCGTCCTGGGCCCAGAGGGGAAGGTGGAATGATGGACACCTGGGTGTGGCTGGGGCAGGTGTGGAATGGGGAGGGGGCAGAAAGGGCTTTCGGGGAGCAGACTCGGGACAGAGTGGTAGTTGGGTGGTCTTGAAGCTGAAGGTGCGGGGGGGGGGCGTTCTTTCTGTTCAAACTCCCAGTGCTTTGCCCAGAGCTGCTGAGTCTCGATCCCCCACACCCAGGACTATCCAGCTGGCTTTTCTCTGGAAGGGAAAAGCCATGGAGTAGTTTCATTCCTGTGGTCTCTGTGTAATACAAATGTAATTAATCATGTCTACAATGGTCTACAATTTAGTATTTTTCACTTTTTTGCAGTCTAATTAAATTCATTTAAGGTTTACAAGTAGTTATTTTAGAGTTTCTCTTTGTAGCCCCATCCCCGGGGTAGTGTGGAGAACTCACAATAAATTCATCTCAAGGTGGCTACTGCTCTTTGCAAAATGAACCTCGACATCTGTTCATGTGAAAAGTATTATTGTGTTACTGCAACCTCATTTAGCTGTAGAAAGGGCTGGAGAAATGTCTCCTGTCTCTTTGTTCTTAAACATTTTTCAGACTTTAAAGAATTAGGGTGGAAGCTGAGATGAGCTGGGGAGGGGGCGCACGGCAGGACAGCAACTGGCCACGGAGGTCAGCACTGCTCCTAGGAGGTGCGCTGCATGGGTTCTCTGCTCTCCTATTTGAAAGAGAAGCCACAGATACCCTTCTCTGCCCCTCAGAGCAAAAAAGAAACCAGCCCATCTCCTCATGTGTTGCACAAAGCTCACTCCAGTGGCACAGTAATTAAGTTAGACGTCTGTGTTGCTTACCCCCTTTATGACTGCTGTAACCCACTGAGCTTACATATTCACTACTGGAGAAAAATTACTTCAAATACAAAATTTTAAAGTTTATTAATAATCAGAGAAATGCAAATTAAGGTAACTACAAGATACCATTTTCTCTTACCAAACTGCTGAAGATTTATGTCAATGATTAATGGTTAGGGCTGTATGGTGCTGGCAGAAGCTTGCATTGATACAATATTTCTGTGAAATAATTGGACAATTACCAACCATAGCCTGCATTTTGGATAACTTTTTTGTGCCTTCTTTTCTCTTTTGAGTATAAATTTGTTATAACATTAGACCTAGAAATCCACCCCTATAGTACTGCATCGTAAGGAACGATGCATCTTAAGCAAATATGAGAAGAAGAGGATGTTTATTCATCTAGCTATTATTTGCTCTAAGTAAAATATAGTCTATTCCATATTGTCTTGTAGATACTACTTCAATTTAATTCCAAAGAAGCCTCCTTGGAAATGCTAAATGGGGAGAAGAACAATGTAGGGCTCAGAGATTGGCCCTGGACTCAGATTATTAACTCTTTGAGCTTTTGGGCCTCAGTTTCCTCAAACAAATAGAAATAAGAACAGTATCTACCCATCTCATGGTGAATGAGTTTTAGATATGTAAGATACTTAGAACCATGCCTATTGTGGTAAATACAAGAAACCATGAATAACAATTAAATTCTGCAGTCTCCCAAATTATCAAGAATAACCTAGTCAGGAGTCAGGTTAAGAGAAAGAAAAGACAGACACGTAGGAGCATCTTGAAGAGCACATTTCTGCAGAGCTTGACTCCATCCTAGCTGCAGTGTGAAATGGGGAGAGACGGTTACTTGGCTCGGTGTATAGAAGGGGGAAGGTTGGCAAATCCCTTCTGCAGTGGATAAGGCAGAGGTAGAGCTGGCTTTCCCTACTGGCTCAAGACCCCTTTGATGGGAGCCGGGTAGGCAGGACAGTTTCCTTTCTCAGAGTGACTAAGTCTTCCAGGAACCTAGGCTTATCAACACCTGCTTGCCAGTAGAATTAGTACTTCAGCCAAAGTGTTGTGTTCAATGGGAGTGAGGTGGAGGCCTTTCCAACCTTGTTCCCTCCCTAAGAATGCGGGTGGGGGCTTGAGTAAGGAAGGTTACTATTTGGGGCCAAACCTGATCTTTCCTTGTGGCCACCATGATTTATTTATGCTCATGTTTCCACAGTGAAATATTAATTGTGAACATCTTGACTAAGTCCACTGGATGTTAATGCCCAGTGGAGGCAGGAGAGAGGAAGGCCACTGGGCAGGCTAGTTTGGACTTTCACTGAGGCAGAGGAGGTTGTTACTGGACAGGACCTCAAAGGTCTCATCAGGTCCCATCCACAGATCAGGACACCAAGCTACAGAAAGCAGTAGCTTCCCCAAGGGCGTTTAGCGAGTTCTTCTGCTCCTGGCCTGGCCCACCTGTATCCCTGGCCTGGAAACAGTCTTAGCAATAGCAGTCAGCTTACCAAAACACCTACCTGCACTTGTTTTATCAGCATTTAACAATTTAAGTGTTTAGTTGTATCTGAGAATAATAAAACTTTATTCTGATTTTAGGCTTAAGCACAGTAAAAAGTTATTGCCAAGGTCCAGAGCATTGCATATCATGTTGAGATTGATTCATACAGTATTGTTCTACTTTTTTTCTGTGTGGAAAATCTATGCCTGTATGAATTCATTCCTTTATTTATTCAACAAAGTTTTTAAATTTAAAATGTTCTCCCTTTCTACTCCTAGGTTTTCTGTTCTGTGCTCCCAACTATTCCCAATTTATGAATCTTGTTTTTTCATTTTTTTTATCAATGAAATATGAATTGTGAATCTCTCCTGTGGCAGGAACGATGAAGAAAACACTTGACCATGGGCCAGGCATTCTGTTAGAATCATTTTATGGGGGAAAGACAGATGTTAGTAGTTACGGAAAACACGGCCTCAAAATACCAAGTGCTATGAAAGAAACATATTTCTGATGGTCTTAGAGAGACAGACCCTCCTTGCCAGTCCTCTGTAGCTTCCAGTCAGTTACTTAAAGTCAAGTTTACGTCTTTCTCCCCACAGACTTTCCAATGTCTAAATCTTTATGAAGGACATTGACACCTAAGAGTGGTTCTGAATGTTGCAGGAGCAGGGCCCACTTTGAGAACATTTCTCACAGCTATGAATGTGCTTTGCTAAGATGCACCCTTTTCTGCATGCAGTTTCAGAGGCTGCATGGCTCCTACTGAGAACTCCAGTTGCAGAGGCATAAAGAGACATGTGGAAATGACAGCTCAGCTATAACCTCAAGTTCACCAGAGGTAGAGAACAAATTCTTAGACTGACTTGTCCATGTAGTATGTTTTGTGCTTCTGTTGAGTCTGTGTGTTATATTGACCTTAAGAACAGATACAAAATAATATATTAATGTCTTCTTGTCTTGGTTACTTTTCTCTCATTGCTGAGACAAAATACCCAACGCCCAAAATGAAGGAAGGAAAGGTTTATTTAGCTTACAGTTTGTGGAGGTTTCAGTCCATACTTGGCTGGTTCAGAGGTGGAGTGGCACATGGCCGAGGGCAAACTGTTCACGGCAGCAGAGCACAGCAAAAACCACAAGCAAAAAGAGCGGAATGGCTGCAAGCAGCCTCCTTTTCTCCCCTACATTGTAAACAGCCTACCCCCACCCAGGGGTCCTGAATCTCTCAAACAATATCCATGCCCTCCTCTTCCACAGGCTCAGGATGTTTACAAAGTAAGCACCCCAGCTTCCTGCTGAATCACTCATTAGTTAAACCTGCAGATTCCCCAAGTTGACACAATGTATCAACCATAACACTTCTTTAAATCATTCAATATATATTTATTTATTGATTTGAGATACAAAGAAATAGTGACTTACCCAGCGGCAGCACTTAATTTGACAAAGCCAGAGCTATTATCCAGGCCGCTTTGTTATATAGAGAACCTGGAGCAATGCTTGGGGATGCTAATAGATTTGACTGATGAGGAGGATGGTAAATGGACTGATGGTGTTGGGGTGGTAGCGAAAGTGATAGTTTGGTTGTTGGTGGTGACATTTGTGGTATAACAGTGTTGCTGTTACTGTAGTCAAAGTATTGATGGTGGTAGCTATGGCAGCAGTGGGGTTATCCCCGCCAGTAGTAGCTGCCCAGCAATGGTAGAGGTGGCAATAATGGTTGTATTGGTGTTGGTGGACTGGCTGGTGGGAAGAGTGACTTTTCTTGTGGCTTTATTGCTGGTGGTAATAGTGACAATGTGGAGGGATACTGAAGTGGAATAGGACCATAGTAGTTAAAATTTAAAAGTAACTTAGAATTTAGGAAATGTAAAAGCAGTTATTCTGGTTACTTTTCCAGTATGTGTTTCTTTTTCCCTTTATCCTTATCCCTTGCATTTTTGGAATGACACTTACCTGCTTTCATCTAAGAGTTCTCTTTTCTCTGGATCCGCTTACTATGTGTAGAAATACATATTTTAGGGTGGCAGGCTGTCTATCTTTGCTTTGCTTTATAAATCACGAGTATGTTCTATTGTTGTGGAGCAACACCCTATACAAAATGAGTCTCTTAAATCTCCAGGTATTTTTTCCAACTTCAGTTTTGGTGCACACGACCCAACATGCTGCAGTTATAGGACTCCCAGAATGCGGATAATGACCCATAGGACACGTGGGCTTCCCTTCAACATTCTAAATGTCCTCAGCACATAAGCTCCTATGGGATGCCTCCTGCCTCCTTTTCCTGTTGGTATTAATATAAGAAAAGTTTCAATTAAAATGGGTATCAAGTTGTTACACTTTGGGAGTCAGGGGTAGGGCTGTTAACGCTGCCAGACCCACTGCTAGTATTGTGTTAGTATTTAATCTCTGGTTGGTGTCTTATTCATATAGTTGCTTCGTTTTTTTCTTTTTCCTCCCGCACTGCCATGTGGGTGGTACGCTGATGGCATGCAGACCATATTTCTAGGCTGGGAGGGGGTTGAGAGAAGAGCTAGTAGAGAAGATGAAAGAATAACGAGCCGCAGCAGGCGGACAGGCTGGGGAGCCGGGTTAGGTCAAGCAAGCCAGAGCATAACGGAGAGAAATGCAAAGTTCATGGACCTAAATGAGATGTGCCACAGGGCAGCATGTAGGGGCCCAGCTGAAGTGCCTGTGAGAGATTCATGGGTTATAGCAAACTACAGCCTCAAGGGGGGAGACAGGACAGGAAATCTAGAGTGTGTTAGAAAGGGGAGGAAACAGCTCTACTTCCGGACTTTCCTGGGAGCTCATGTTGAGTTTTCCTTACCTCATTTGAGAGATAGGGATCATCCTGAGGAAAGGGCCCTGGTAGGGACTTGGAATGTCCTATGAGCCTCAACATGGAGCTGAGACATCGGCAGGTCTTGTGAGATGTTCTTGGTTAACACATATTACCTTGTGCTTTACAGAATTGCCAGGTGATAAAAAAGGATTATGTCACGGAACAAAGGTGTTTCATCTGGAAGTAGGCCACTCCAGGGTAAACAACAGGGACTTCATGACATCATCCGAAACCCAAGCTCCTTCTGCTGACCTGGCCTCATAGCTCATTGTCTAGATTGTGTTATATGGATATTCCACTGGTTCTTCAGCTGCAAAGACTGACTAGAGCCCATCCCCAGGGCTGTGCACACTGCTGCCTCCTCACCGTGGAATACAGAAGGAGTGTGAAGAGGGGCCGTTGGGGAGTCGGGCATGTGCATTTACAGCTGGGCCCAAGCTTGTTTTTCACATATGAAGAGGTATTTCTGAGGTTCCAGAAGGAAAGAAATGTTTCACAAGTTGGTGTCATCTTACAAGGAACCCAGTTTTGGGATTTAATCAAGTCAAGATTTCCCAATCACCATAGTTATCCAAGAGTGAAAGCTGATGTTTCAGTGGAGGTGTGAGGCAGAGTTAGCACCGCTGGGAAGGGACATGGGCAAGGGGGCTTCTCTCTAGTTCCGGGTTGAGAAACGTTGAGAGAGACAGCAGCTATTTGCCCTGACCTGTGAGGCTCCTCCCAGTCTAGAGAGTCTATGATTCCAGTAATTAGTTTTTTCCCTTTGAATGATGATTAGATAATTATGCTAATTGTAGATAATGTTTCTACTAAGTGAGGTATAATTTCCAGTTGAATGGTATTTTTTTATCCTTATCGTCATTGTATGAGATGCAATGTTTGCCTTGGACCTGGGCCTGTACTTGGTTTATCACTTACATATATAAGAGCAGAACATGGAGAGAGTTGTCCTTCCCTGAGTCAGATATGGATAGTAGACAGCTGGACCTAGCCCACTAAGTGGCATCTTTGAGATTGATTCCCATGCCCCGTGGATCTGGTTAGACTTGCCCCACCGAAGTGGAGTATCAAGTGGCCAGAGACACACTCTTTCACATCTGATATCTCTGCATAATAGGATGGAAGCAACTCACTCAGATCAAGAAGAAAAGAATGAGTCAATCTAATGAAGAGAATTTGCCCAGTTCTCTCCAAAGGAGAGATTTCCAGTGTGTCCCAGTGCTCAGGGAAAACAGTTTCTTACTAGAGTCTCTAAGAGTCCTTAGGCAACACTTTCAGCTTCCTTGCCTTTGGTAAAAGGGAGGAAAGGACTTGGAGGAGACGCTTGTTGGACCCTGTATTTCCTCCTCTCTTTGTATAATGCTGTAAGAGGGACGTAGGGGCCTGCAGATGCCCAGTGGGTATCTAAAAGCAAGATGAAGGTTGGCACCTCTGTCATTTCTATATTTCCTACCTTCATTACCCTAAAGTCAAAACCAGCCTTTACATGTCCTGTTGCAGCCCTCCTGCTAGCTCTGAACATGCTCATGCTGATCACTTAAGGAGCATCTATTACTAACAACTAGTAACGCAAAGCTTATTAACCCTGAATTTTCCTGGCCTATCTTATTCTCCTTCAAGAATAAGGACACCAAGATAGTAACTAAAGTAATTCTCAGGCTACTCAGGGATATTGAATTACCAGCTTTTACACACCCTCTTCCAGGCCCCTTAGAGGAGCAATGATGAACTTTTTAGAGCTTTCAATGGTAACATCAGCCCCGGATGTTATCGGCAGCCCCAGATAATACATCAGCAGCACATGTGTTATAGGTTACTGCCATGGCCCTAGACTGATGCCCAGAAGTCTCTAGTCATTTTCCTAAACCTATAGTCACCCGAAATTCCAGGAAAAGCAGAACCTCTAGGAAAAGCTGTGTCTTGTAGACCACCCCAGGAGGAGGTCACCTCCTAAGTGGGAACAACTCATGACCTCATGACAGGAACTGAGGCTGCCCCTGTTAGCAGAAGCCTGACTTGATAAGAACATGATCTCATAGTGACTTCATCTCCCAATGGGCACTGCACTGTCTCCTCAAGTGATGATGGCTCTCTCAGAAACCTGCAGAACCCTGACCACTGCTTGACCAGGATTATCTATCCTGCTAGCTATGCAAACCCTACCTTTGCCTTTTCCCCTTTTTCTATAAAACCCTGAGGTTTCTATCAGCTCCTCAAAGACTGATCTTGAGTATCTTTATTTGCATTTCCCAGCATGGCCATGCAGATGAAAACTCCTTTCCTGCTTCGTGTTTTGGGCTGTGTGGATGAGCCTGGTCTGTTGGGACTCCTGGCTAGAGCTTTGGCCCTAAATTCCAGAAATACTACCACTTCCTGGTGTAGCCCCAACAGCTCCATTTCTATTAGACAACATTCCTCCATCACAGCTGTTAGGGCCATGGGTATTTACCTGGCCAGTCAGATTCTGTCCTCAGGGAGCACAGAGGAGCTGATCAGTTTCTGTTGGATGTCTAGTCACAGAAACAGCATAGTTGCCATTTTCTGCCATGGGCTCAAGAAACTGAAAAGACAAATGACAGAGACTGTGTGGCTAAAAGGAGGTCGTGAGGCTTTGTCCTCCGGGGCCTGGCTATGTTAGCTGGCCTTGAGCCCAGTTCCTCCATGTCCCTGGACATTTCCTTACCTCTCCATCTGTGCCACACCCAGAGTCCATCCTGTAAGTCCTCTCCTGGTTTACTTAGGCAGATTGTGTGAATTTTTGTTTTTTGTAGAAGATTGAGAGAGATCCCATCCTCAGAAGGGCCTAACAGGAAGCCCATAAGAATTTTATAAGGAATTTCATCATTTTTTCCACATAAAAAATTATACTCATTGCAATTTAAAAACAGATAGAAATGTCTACCTTAGATTGTGGAAATTCCAAAAATAATCTTCCTTAGAGATAACTGCTGTCAATAGAGTAGAACCGAGAATAAGGAGTGAGCATGAGCAGGTACAGGCCTGGGCTTGTTGGGCTTTTTCTATGCACTGCACCTTGTTCTGAGCCCTGGTCCATATGAACACCTTTAATCTTTACCAGAGGTCAGAAGTTAGCACAGCGTTACGCATTTTGGAAATGCAAATACATGCAGAGAGGTCAAGGACCTGAATCCAGGCAGGGGGCTCCAAGCTGAGGACCCGAACTCTGTCCTGCACAACCTCTCATCTCCACACTGTTGCTACTTGTTTTGTTACCAATTGCTGCAAAACAAATTGGCACAAAATCAGAGACTTAAAAACAGCACACATCTGCTGTCTCATAGTTTTTCTGGGTCAGAGTCTGGGATGGCTTAGCTGGGTCCTTTGCCTGAATGTGTCTCACAGTCTGTAATCAAGGCATTGGCCAGGGCGGGGAATGCTTTTGAGACTTGACTGAGGAAGGATTCTAAACTTCTGCACTCATGCGGTTGTTGGCAGAATTTGGTTGATTTTTGTTCTCTTTCTTTTTTTTTTTTTTTTTTGTCTTCTTTGAGACAGGGTCTCGTTATGCAGTTCAGGCTGGTCTTGAGCTTACTTTGTAGCCCAGGCTGGTCTCATACTTGCAGCAAACTTCCTGCCTCAGCCTTCCAAGTGCTGGGATTACAGGTGTGTGCCACCACACCCGGTAGAATTTGGTTTCTTGTAGGTCATTGAATTTAGGATCTCGGGTTCTCATGACTGTTGGCCAGAGACTCCCTCAGGTCCTCCTTCAGTGGGACACTTCACAGGGACATGCTTTCCATGGTGACTGGCCTAACCACATCCAGCAAGACTATCAGCCAGAAGAAAGCCACTCTCTGAGGTGACAACAGCATGAAGCGCTACACCACCACTTTGGATGTTCCATGGGTTAAAGCAAGTCTCTAGGCCAAGCTACACTGCAGGAGGGGGTTGCAGAGGGCTGGAGCTAAAGAACATTTAAGCTTGCTATTAGTCTATTCACCACAACACCTCTTTTCTTTTAAATTTACTATTTTGACAGCTCTTTGGTAATGGCTAGTTTGGAGCAGTTGCCTTAGAGTAAGGCTGCAATGCACCTTGAACTGGAAGTTGCCAAGCTCACAGCTCAGAGCCACACCTCCTGGTTCAGGAGGAGGGGCTGCTCCGGAGAGAGGTGCTAGGTCTGCTCTCCACCCTTTCCTGTTTCCCATCTAGAGTCAGGAAATCCAGGGATGGGCCCATGAGTGACACAAACATTTGCCATACCTGGAATAGGCAGTCCGAGACCTTGGAGCCCTCAGCATGTTCTCCCATTTCCCTGCCCTCTAGGACACAGGGCACAGAGGGCAGCTGCTGTCTTGGGGAGGCTGAGTCAGAGCTGGACAGCAATGAGAGGCATTTGTAGCAGCTCTGCTGCTCACTGTTATGCAGGGAGTGGAGGAAGGTTCTCACTAGGAATCCTACAGAGTTTGGCACATTGGTTTTGTCATTAAACTATCTATTTGGGATCTTTCTGTGAGAGAATATAAGGACCCAAGTCATTCTTTTCTGCAGCTCTTAGTCCCCCACTGTGTGGGTGGCCTGGTGGATTTTGATCTCTATGTCTGTCTTCCAAGGCCGCCAGTTCATATGAAGCCATCAGCTCTGCTGGGCCCTCCAAGCCCCCCCAGTGTGCTGTGTTGACATGAAGAGCATGTTGACATGCTCTTAGCTCCCTGCAAAGCATCCTTCCGAGTTTGGTGCTTGTGTGTCTCCTTCTGAATTGCTTGTCACATGGGGCCTTTGAGAACTTCCATGAACAAGGGTGCTCACTAGTGCCTCGGAAGAGGGTCTGGTCCCCTGAAGGAAGCAGCCAAGCCTCTGCTGTTCCGTGAGAGCTGCAGAGAGCTCTGTTCTTGAAAGGACAGGGGTGTGGAGCCCTGGGTGACTCCCTGTGTTAGCTCATCTTCCATCCAACAGAATCAGGCGTCACTGTCTTTCAGGCAGCTTCACCTATTGCCCCCCATTTCTCTTGCACACTCAGATCACTTCTTCAAGGCACGCTCCACAGTTATTGATGGCAAGTCTGTGCATGTCTCGCTGGGCGCAAGCCCTTGTCCTTGGTTCAGTTCAGGGCTTTGATACATAACCTTTTCCCTCACTTACTTTTATTTGCTATAAAATATGATATAATCTAGTGTGACTTCTGCATAGTGCTGGGATCCTTTTCATGGCTCCCCCATTTTTAAGATGGCTATGGGTTTACTTTTTTGATTAGTAAAAAATAGTTTACTGAAGTTTTAGGGTGCCCTTGCCCTGTGTTAAGTGTTCTATCAGAGAAACTTCCTCCATGGACTGGTGTCTGAGCTATTTTTTTTCCTTCATCTTTTTGAGAAAGAGTCTTGCTCTGCAATTCAGGCTGGCCCTGAGCTGATTTTGTAGTCCAAAGGCTGGCCTTGAACTCACAATGATCCTCCTGCCTCAGCCTCCCAAGTGCAGGGACTACAGGCATGAGCCACTGCACCCAGCATGGTATCTGAGCTATTTTTGTCAGCTGTTTTACAGAAGGTTGATGGAAGTAGAAAGGACACAGGACCAGGCTCGTTCTGGTTAATGGTCCAGCTATGAAGAAGACACCGCAACAGGATGCTGGGTGACCCAGGGACTTGGGCTTCTCCATAAAGAGGACATTTAAACTGAGACCTTAAAAGCATAGCCAAAAAATGCCTTGTTCAAGGTCACTGAGCAAGAAGGTGGCTGTACCCAAATCTATGCCCACTTCGGCAGGGACACTCCTGAGGCCCTTGCCCTGCAGAATTGCGGCCCAGCTCCTTCTGTGGCATCACCCCGGGCTCTGCTCAGTACAAGGTTATCCAGCTGCTCTGCAGGCAAAGGGAAATTGGAGAACCTCCAGGGAAGGCCCTGGAAAGTGATGAAGAGGACAGGAATAAGACTGGTGAGAAAGCTCAGAGGAATAAGAGTAATTTAATCTGGAGAAATAAATTCCCAGGGCAAAACTAATGGCATTCTACTGACGTCTTTGTGAAAATCAATTAAAATAGTTTTGAAAAAAAGGATCCATTCTGCTATTTTCATTATACAACATCAAAGGGAAAATTTAACTATTATTTTATTTAGCTAATTCAATAAATATATACTAAGCAGCCCCCATGGCCAGGATACAGAGTGCACAAGACAGGTAAGGTCCAGAAAAGAACTCAGATTTTGGCGGCAGATTGAGGGAAGGGGTGAAGGGAGGTAAACAAAGAAAGGGCCTGGGACCGGGGTTGTTCTAGACAGTGACAAATGCTGCAAGATACCAATACGGGTGCATAAGCAAACCAGTGACTGTAATGGGCTTCTCCAGGAAAGGAACATTTGAACTGAGACCTTAAAGTCACGTGAAGCTATGCGGACCGAGTGACAGGTGGAGGGGCCCTCAGGATGGGACCAGAGAGCAGGAAGGGAGCTGGTGGCTGCAGGCAGAAAATCAAGCCTGAGCCTCAGCACACAGCCTGTGGAAACCCGCTGGACAGAGTAGCTACTGGTGGGGAATGGATTGCAGGAGGTCAAACTGGCAAGGTACCTACTAGAGATGCCACGGTGGAGATGGATGGGGGGCATGGGTGTGGATGGGGGATGATAAGGAGACCCTTTGGGGCTGTCTGGTGTTCTTAGCACTGACAGCAAATCACAGAGGCCTGGATGTGGGGGTGGGGTAGAGGTGAGAGAAAAAGACTCAATGGCCCAGTCAGGTTGAAGCTAAATGCTCCCCACCTCGCTTCATTTTCTTAAGGAAGGACACAGAGGCTCTGGTGGCACTTTGCAGAAGGTCGCACCACACCTGGTTCTTGGTAGGGTCTAGGCCTCCCAATTCCCCAGCCCAGGAGCCGCCCATGAGATGAGCTGTCTCAGGGCGTGGAGAGGCCAAGGCTGGAGTGGGTATTGATCTCATCCTTCCTAACCTGGATAAAGTGGGGTTCTTTTTGGTTGGAGGCCAGTTTGCTGAAGGGTAGTTCAGCTCATGGTGGCCTCTCTGGCCAGCCTAATGGAAATTTAAGTAGGTCCTCTCTTCAGAAATCTCCCTGATATTTGAGTGTTTATGAAGTGCAAGTAAGATCCAGGTGTGACTGAGAGTGAAATGAGGCAGTAGTGAGGTATGTGTGTGGATCTATTTTGGGGTGCAAATCAAGGCTTGTGGCCTGTGGGAGGATCGTGAGCTTTTCCAGGAAGTGTTCCCTTAAATGTTATTTCAGAAAGCCCTGAATTATAAAAAATCAGGCAGGATCATGAACAGAAATCTCTGTCATGGTAATCATACCACGGTGTACCTTTCAAAAGCAGGAGTCAGAACATTAGAGACACCTGCAGGAGAATGTTTCTCTTCAGTTTTGGCTTTGTATGCTTCAGATACCCTGGCATGGGCCAGACTCTGGAGGTCAGCTAGAGGAAACCTAAGCCATTCTTTAAAAAAAACAAGCTGATATTAGGAAGACAGAACCATGTTTCTAAAAATGTGTAGAGATAAAATAGAGACCTCCTCTCAGAAATTTTGGAATAAACTTCAAAAAGCTTTCTAGTGACTTTTTGTGTAGCCTGGTGAACAAAGGCACAAACTGATGAGAGTCTGAGGGCAATGCCCCACCCTGAGGCTCCAGGCTGTGGGGTGGGACTTTAGGTAGCACCTGCAGCAACATTCCTGGAGGAATTGCTACCTGCCTCAAAGGCTGGGGCTGAATTTTAAGACAAAGCCTATGTTTAGACAAAGCTCAGTTCACAGAAATTTCTAAGACACAGTAGTGATCCGCTGCCGAATTTGGCCTCTCTGAGATCTCAAATCCAGATACCTGGGAAGTAACAACTTAGCAAAGAGAAAAAAAAAGGTAGATCACTGGGAATCAGGAACTGAGAGGAAAATTAGAAACTAGAGAAGTTGGGGGCATGGACCACAATGCAGAAAAAAGAACGAAGTAGGGCGGAAGCTCAGCTGGCTCCCAGGAAGGAGAAGCTGATTCCATGGACACAACGTAAGTGCCCAGGGATGGCAGCTCCAGGAGAAATGCAGGCCCATAGTGTGAGTCCCAAGGCTGTTGAGAACTGCAAAAACAGTGCAGGATTTTGTTCTGAGGTGACTCCTTCCACACAGCAGGCATCACCAAAGAGAGGGGATTGAGTGCACTGTCCGCTATCTTGCCAAAGAGTGGTTAATCAGGTGCCATTTTTTAAAGGTATTGATTATTTAAGTCTGAAACTCTGAACAACTAAGAAAAAACTACTTCAGTCATCCTGGTGTAACCCTGTCACAGTGACTGGGTGAGAGATAGCCACGGGAGACCATCACAGACAGGGAACAGGCCAGACAAAGAACTCCTGAAAAGTTTAAGCTCAGGTGGGGAAGGTCATGGGCCCTGCCCTCCATGGTAAGAAGCCAGGCCGGGTTTGTACTGTGCACAGAAACAGCTGGGTCTGAAAGTGCCGGCATTAAGTACTGGAATCCTTGCCCTGCTTCCCACAGCCAGCACAGATCTGAGGTCTGATTGCCTTCCCCATCTATCAACATGAGCAGTGACATGCCTGGCTTAGCCAATTGCCACAGCCTGGGGTTGAGCATCCTCCAGAATAGGGTAGCAGCGCACAGACCCACGGGTTGTAAGCTAGGTAGAGAAAACCATGAATTACTGGTTTCCAGAACTACAGATTCTGGGAAGAAAATGCTCATTTAAAAGCATGGAGGACTGTTTTCTTTTTTTTTTTTTTTTGTCTTTTGGCTCATGTTTCTTTTTTTTCTCCCTTTATGTTTTTCTTCTTTACTACTTTATTGGGGTTTCTTCTTTACTCCCCTCCTTTTGGTCCTTTTAGTTTTTTTTCTTTTTGTCTTTTTTTATCCTCCATATTTTTTCTCCCCCGCCCCCTTTTACTTTGATCTTCTTTTTCTCGTTTGTTCTTTTCTGTTAATTTTAGCTAATTCTATAAATATCCTTCCCCATAATAGGATCCATTGTCTTATTTTTCTCTGCACCTTTTGATCTCCCATTGTTAAATTTTTCTACTTTTTCTTTCATTTTCCTGTTCCCAACCCTTACACTCAACCCCTTGTACTTTACTAGTATAACCATTAAACTTCATTAATCTTTAGAAAATTAACTAGCTCTGTGTTATTACTGTTGAATTCTTTTCTGTTATTAGTGGAGTGTACTTGTTACAGTTAGTAGATATTTATTGTACGTCAATATTTGGTTTGTTTTAATGTCTATACTAAAGTTATAGATATCCTTTCTCTGGTAAAAGGTGGTATATTATTATTATTATTTTTCTTTTTTGGTGGTACTGGGGATCGAACTCAGGACCCTGCGCTTGCTAGGCAGGTGCTTATTCCACTGAGCTATATCCCCAGCCCAAGGTGGTATATTATTGGTTCTTATGGTTTGTCAATATCCAGTTTTTCTTGGACAACATTATTGTTGCTGATTTACTTTCTATTTTCAGGGTCACATAGTTGTTTGTATTAGATTTCTTGTGTATGCCAATGTCTGAATTATCTTTCTGTCATTAGCAATATGTAGTCCATTCCCAGGGAATCGATGCTGGACCAATTACTCTGCAACCTCCCGTCCCAAATCAATAAACATGATCAGATCTTGGGACAGAGGCAAAATACTGCAGTTAGCCATGACCTGAGTGCAACACTGAAAAGCAGACACTAACTAAAGAGGTCTCCATACTCGTAACAAAATCTTCCCACAATAAGCACTTGCAAACCTAGGCACAAAACCAACAAAAAACATTAGATATACAAGAAAACAAGGGCAACAGAATGCCTCCCCAAACTCCCAATTCTCACAAAGCTGACCCATGGGGTACTGAGAAGGAGGAAAGCAAAAGCCACCTAGCCAAATTATTTTGAACAATAACAGAAGATTAACAAACAGATCAAGAAGCTGCTTACCAGGCTCACAGAAGACTTAGATAATGGATGTGATAAAAAAAATGATCAGCAAACTTACAGAAGATAATAACAAAAAGCTAATTGAGAAAAACAAAATTATAGAAAACATGATCAATTTAGCAAAGAATTAAGAGTCTACAAAATGTTCCAAACCGAAACACAGGAGATTAAACATATTGAAAGTTTGGGGAGCAGTAGTGACCAGTGTGAAGACAGAATATCAGAGTTAGAAGAGAGGGATCCTTTCAAAAACATATTACTCAAAGATACTTTAAAAACAGTAAGAGAACATGAAGAATGAATTCAACAGCTGCTAAGTGATGCAAAAACTACTCTAAGATTAACTGGAATAAGTGAAAAATCAGAAGACTGCACAAGGGGCATAAAAAACTTGCTGACAGAAATAATAGTAGAAAACTTTCAAATATTGGGAAAGAATTAAACACACAGATAAGTGAGGCAAAGAGAACCCCAAATAGCTACAATTAAAAGAGAACCTCTATAGAACACACTGTAGTAAAAATCCCAGAAGTCTAACAGAGGGACAAAATCTTAAAAGCTGCTAGAAAAAGCAATGGTTTCCTTATAAAAGAAAAATCCAGCCAGGTGTGGTGGTGCACACTTATAATCCCAGCACTCAGGAGGAGGCTGGGCAAGAGGACTGCCATGAGTTTGAGGCCAGCCTGGGCTACAAAGTAAGTTCAAGTCCAGCCTAAACTGCATAGCAAAATCCTGTGTAAAAAAAAAAAAAATCCATTAGAACATCTGAAATGCATAGAATGAATAGACACTTCTCAGATGAAGAAGTACAAATAGCACATCAATATATGAAAAAATATTCAACATCACTGACCATTCAAGAAATGAAAAAGAAAACAACACTAAGATTCCATCTCACTCCATGATGAATGGCTATCATCGAGAAATCAACCAGCAGCAAGTCCTGGCAGGGCTGTGGGTAAAAAGGAACTCTTCTCCATTGTTGGTGGGAGTGTAAATTGTTATAACCACTGTGGAAATCAATACATAAATTTTTCAAGGAACTAAAACTAGATATTTCATTTGACCTCCACGGTTCCCCTTCTAGGTATTTTCCTGAAAGAGTTAAAAGCATCATACCACAGTGACATATGCACACCCATGTTTATAGCAGCACAATTTGTAATAGCTGAACACTGGAAACAGCCTATGTGCCCATCGATAGATGAATAGATCGATACAGAAAATGTGGTATTTATACATGATAGAGTACTACTCTGTCATAAAGAAGGATAAACTTTAGTAATTTTTAGGTAAATGGATGCACCTCAAGGCCATAATTTTAAGGGACATAAATCAGAAACACAAATTTAGGTATTTCATTGTTTCTCTTGTGTGAGACACACAAGGATAAAATCAGGAGCAAACTGAGGATAGATACTGCGCAGTAGGAAGAATATGTCCAAATGGGAAGGGGAAAAGGGGGGGATGGGGAAAGAGGAAGGGAAACAGGAAATGAGGAGAATGGAAGGGAAAAATGGAAACAAATATTTGTAAATAGGGACAGAAAAAGGACTGAAGCTGATAAGTCACAAGGCAGCCAGCCTCGCCCCCCTCATGGGAAAACTTTAACTCTCAATATTTCTCTCGTTCCCTTACCTGTTCCACTTCAGTTCCCCTCGGCCACAAAAGCTATCCCCACCCTCATTCGCTCTGGCAGTTCACCTGCTCGGGTTGTTCTGACATGGGCAGCTCCTGCTGTTCAGGCTTCTGACCTGGACGCCCTCCCCGGCGCTTGAGGCTCAGGCTGTTCTGGCCCAGGGACATCTCCTTAACCCACCCCACCCCCACCAGAAAAAAGAGCTTAAAGGCCCAGGCTTTCCTTAGCTCGGGGCTACCTTGGTCCGCTAGGTAGCCTGCTACTCTGTCCCTCCCCCAATAAAGACTTCTCTCTTGTCAGAAGGTCTGGTCTGCTTCCGTGTGGGGTCTTAGTTTCTATCAAAGCTGGGAGGGAAATGCGAAAAAAGAACTAAGATACATTATGTACCGGTAAAAATTCCCCAGGGTGAATGGGATCATTATGTATGGCAAATATGTACTATTTTTAAAAAAGCAAAGGGCTGGGGATATAGCTCAGTGGCATAAGCGCCTGCTTGGCAAGACTGAAGTCATGAGTTTGATTCTGGTACAAAAAAAAAGCAAAATCAAAACCAAGCCCAAGAAACCAAGAAAGAAAACCCATTAGAGTACAGCAGACTTCTCAACACAAACCTTAAAAACCAGGAGAACTGGAGTGAAGTGTTTCACACCCTGAGAGATACCTTCCAAACAACGATTATTTATCCTGTGAAACTATCTTTCAGAATTGATGGACAGATGAGGTAGTTTTATGACAAAGAGCATATCAAGAAATTCGTGACAACCAAACCAATGCTACAAGAGTCTCAAGCATATTCTAGAAACAGAACATGAAACCAACAATTCCAATGAGTCTATTAGAATGAATCCAGCAGGAAGGGTGAGCAATTAAGCTGAAGGGGAAATAAAAGGAAACAAGCAAAGGGAAATAATATAATAATAATGACAAGAATAAATCAATACCTTTGAGGAATAACACTCAGTGTGAATGGTCTCAATTCCCCAATAAAATGACACAGATTAGCAGACTGGATCAAGAAACAAAACCTAGTGATACGTAGTATATAAAAAACATTTAGTCCAAAAAGAAATTCACAGGTTATACATCATGGGATGGAAAACAATATTCCATGCAGCAGCAACCTGAAAAAAAGCAGGAGAACCTATGCCAATTACAGAAAAAGTGAACCTCAACCCAAAGCTCATCAGAAAAGGGAATTGGTTAAGGGAACAATTCAACAATAAGAGATTATAATTATAAACGTATGAACCAAACACCGATTCACCCAACTTTATAAAAAGAAACACTATTGGACAGAAAACATCAGATAAACACCACTACAATTATAACGGGGGACCTCAGTACACTGTCACGTATAGACAGATCATCTAGACAGAAAGTCAACCAAGAAATATCAGAATTAAACTGAATTTTTGAACAAATGGAGTTAATAAATATCTGCAAGATGTTCCACTCAACACCACCAGAATGCATATTCTTCTGAGAAGCACATGGGGCTTTCTCCAAAATAGATCACATGCTAGCTCATAAATCATGCTTAAGTGGGTGCAAAAGAATCAAGATTATCCCATGCATATTATCAGACCAGAGTACAATGGAATTAGAAATGAAAGGTAAAAGAAACCACAGAGTTAGTTAAACAATATGCTCTTGATTAATCAATGGATCACAGAAGAAATCAAGGAAAAAATTAGACATTTCCTACAATGAAATAATACCAGAAAAGGACCCAACCAAAAAAGAGAACTAGAGACCAATCTTTATAATGCACACAGACACAAAAATCCTCAACAAGATACTGGAAAACAGAGTGCAACACATTATCAGAAGACCATACATCATGATCAAGTAGGATTCATCCCAAGAATGAAGGAATGGCTCAACATACACAAATCAATAAATGTAATACATCACATGAACAGAAGCAAGCACAAAAATCACATGATCATCTCATTTGACAGAAATTGCCCTTGACAGAATCAAATACCCATTCATGACAAAAAGAAAAAGCCTAAAGAAAATGGATATAGAAGGACCTCATGTCAATCTGATAAAAGCCATTTATGACAAGTCAGTGGCCAACATCATATTAAATGGAAAGATACTGGAAGCTTTCCCTCTAAAGTCAGGAATAAAACAAAGAGGTTTACCATCACCATTTCTATCCAATAGAGTTCTTGAAACATTAGCCAGTGCAATCAGGAAAGGGAAACAAATGAAAGGGCTATGTTTGGAAACAAAGAAGTCAAGTCATCATTATTTGCAGATAATATGAGCCTCTACATAGAAGACCCCCAAAAATTCCACCAAAAGACTCCTAGGATTCATAACCAAATTGAGTAGCATAGCGAGTTACAAAGTCAACACACCAAAATCAATAGCATTCCTGTATACCAGTAATAAACTCACCAAGAAAAATTTAGGGAAAGACTACCATTCACAGTAGTAGTAGTATCAAAAATAATTAAGTACTTAGGAATTAACATAACTAGGGAGTAAAAGAGCTCTACAAAACAAGCAAATATCTCCCTCTAAAATCACAGTACTCTGAAAAAGGAGGTTGAAGAGGACATTCAAAAATGGAAAGCTATTTCCTGTTCTTGGATGGGCAGAACCACCACAGCCAAAAGACCATACATCCAAAACTGATATACAGATTTAATGCAATTCCAATCAAAATATTACTACCATTTCTCCTAAGACTAGAGAAAACAATCTTATAGTTCATATGAAACCCGAAGAAAACTAGAATAGCAAACAATACTAATTCTGGGCAAAAAGAGCAAAGCTGATGGCATCTCAGTTCTGGACTTCAAGTCATACTAAAAAGCTACAGTGATTAAATTAGCATTGTATTGCCAAAAATAAACAACGATGGCAAGACAAAAACAGACATATGGATCACTGAAACAGAACAGAAGATGCAGAAACTATTCCAGACACATTCAGCTACCTGATCTTTGACAAAGGGGCCAAAAACTAATGCTGGAGGAAAGATAGCATCTTTAACAAATGGTGCTGGGAAAATTGGCATCCACATGCCAAAGATTGATTCTAGACCCAAATGTCTCACCATGTAAAATCAAAATGGGTCAAAGATGTTAAAATGTTAAAACAGAAACAATTTGCTGAAAGGTAAAATAGGAAGAACTCTTAAAATCATAGGCATAGACAAGGAATTTCTAAACAGCACTCCAAGTGCACAAGAAATAACACCAAGAATTAGCAACTAGGGTCATATCAAATAAAAAAGGTTCTTCTCAGCAACCAACCATTGGAGAGAAGACACAGTCTACAGAACAGAGGACTAATACCTAAAATAATAAGGAACTAAAAATATTAGACCCCAAATAAAAGACCAAGTCAAAAAATGACCAACCGAAATGAGCAGACACTTCTCAAAGAAGAAGCACAAATGGCCAATAAACACATGAGAAAATGTTTAGCATCTCTGGCCATTAGAGATGGGTCAATTAAAACAACACTGATTTCATGTTCCTCCAGAAAGAATGGCCATTATCAAGAAATCAAATAAAAACAAATGCTGCTGGGGCTGTGAGGGAAAAGAAACCCTCTTTCATTGCTGGTGAAATGGAATATAAATTGGTACAACTATTATGGAAATCAGTATGGAGATACCTCAAAAACTAAAACTAGAAATTCCATCAGACTCAGGTGTTCCCCTTATAGGCATCTTCCTGAAAGAATTAAAGAGCTCATATCACAGTGATAAATGCCTGGTCATGGTTTAGCAGCACAATTCACAATAGCTAAATATTGGAAGTGACATATGTGCCCATCGATGGATGAATGGCTTAGGAAAATGTATTTATACACAAGATAGTACTATTCTGCCATACGGAAGGATAAACTTGAGATTTTAGGAAAATGGATGCACTCTGAGACCATAACGTTAGATAAAATAAATCAGACACACAACCTTAAATATTACATGGTGTAAGAAATAAAGGAGAGGGGAGGGTAGAGAGAGAGAGCTCAAGGACAGGGTTTATGGAGATAAAGACCTGAGAGGGGCCGCTGGCTCCAAAGGCCCGGAATAGCAGCTCTCTTACTAAGAGGTTTATAAGGGGTATCTGAGAACGAGCAAGCTGGAAACGAGCTATTGTGAGGGCAGGTCATCTGCCTTAATCCCTGGTCGCTGGTCCATTTTGTGTTTGTGTGAGGTTTCCTGTTCTCCAGGAGCTGAGGACCTCCTGGTCTGGAATATTCTATATACAGGAGTTAGGCCTGGCCTGTTAATTAGGGGTACTGGTATTGTTACAAAGCTAAGGTAATGTGGGGAAGGGTCAGAACTCATAAAAAGATGTCCTGTGGATTTTGCTTTCACATGATTTCTCTTATATGAGAAAACCAAAATATAAAAAAAGCAAAACAAAAGACCAAAAACAGGAAATGGGGAGGCAGATCTTTTGCAAATAAGAATCAGACCAAGAGATGGAGGAAGAGGGAGGTATGGGAGGGGAAGGGGATAAAAAAAAGAATTAAGATAGGTTATGTACATGTAGCACCTCGCCATGAGGAATGTGATCATGATTTACAGATAATGTGTACTAATAAAAAATGAATAAAACTTGGGGAATGTCTCAGTTACTTTTCTCTGGTTGCTGAGACAAAATACCCAGTGCCCAAAATTAAGAAAGGGAAGGTTTATTTATAGCTCACAGTTTGTGGAGGTTTCAGTCCATACTCAGCTGGCTGCAAGGCAGAGTGGTACATGGCAGAGGGCAACTGTTCATGTCTGCAGAAGACAGCAAATGCAGCAAGAGCACAAGGGGGAGAACACACCTCTTTTCCCCCTTATACCGTAAGCAGGCTCCCCCCACCCAGGGCCATGTAGCACTCACATCATCTCCGTGCCCTCCTCTTGCACAGGCTTAGGATGAATACAAAGTAAGGATCCTGGCCCCTTGCTCAGCCACTTAGTTAATCTTCTAACCTTCTCAAACTGATACAAGGAACGACACCCTAGAGCAGGAAGGGCATGTCCTTTTCATCCCAGGATGTAGAACTGTTGAGTTACTTAGTTAAGCTTCTAGACTCCTTAAGTTCACACAATGTATCAACCATAAGGTGGAGGGGGGATTCACAGAGACAGGACAGAGAGAAGCATTCTGAACCATACTCCACCAGGATTTACATGTACTTTTCTATGTTGAGGCACATTAGTTTGTCTCAAAGACACTTACATATAACAGAACATGTGTTGTTTGGGAAATTTTATCATAGGCAGTCACAAATCACACTATCACATTGGCTGGCTGATGGAGTGGTTGGCAGAGATCTGAGGAAATGAATCATGAAGCCCATAGTTTTAATGAGTTAAGGAAGGGAACCATCATCTTGATGTATGGAACCTTCTGGGGTAGGGACATGTCAGTGGTGAGCAGTAGTGGGGTGATGACTGGGGGTGTTGGAAGCCCAGTTGGCCCCCCTGGTCTGACCTGAGTGGGAGTGGCCAAAGGCTTTATTCTGGACACAGCCTTGGTTTCCTTTGAAAGGACACATTAGCCTGGGTCCTATGGTTTGCTTAAAGCTTTAGGCAAAGTATTATGCCAAGGAATGTGGGTAAGGGTCTTGTTTACATGGCAAATTGAGGTCTCACAGTGAGAGATACCACAAGGTGGGAGCTTTCAAAGGACCTGGAATTCAGCCACCTCCAGCAATGGAGCTACTTCTTCCTAAGGAGGGATGTAAGTCAATCCTGGAGAGGACCTTGATGGGTCCATTTTCAGCTTAGCGCACCAAGCTTCAGCAGGAGCTGTGGTGACCGAGCCAGCAAAGTGCATTCTGGTAGTAAAATGTTTACTGTGTAGGTTACTGCACCTCTAAAAGGGGCACGGACACTCCCTCTTAGAGCTTGTACAGATTGCTATGGAGGTATTTGGTTTTAGTGCCCTAACCACGAAATAGTGGGAAAATATATTGTACTGTTGGAACCCTCAGAAGGTTAACTATGAGTCACCCCAGGAAAAGTCGAGGTGTGACTTATGCTGCAGTAGGAAATAGTGAAAAGAGAGGAGCAATGCGATGCTTGTTGAATGTTTGAATTAGGCAAGCACATAAACTAGAGGCCAGAGAGCTGATCTGCTTGCCCAATCAAACGAGAATTAGTGTTTGAACTCACACTCACTGTTAAACCCACTACATTTCTACCATTCCATGCTTGATATAAACAAGCTTTGGAAAGTTGGTGGGCACAATGGGGGAGGAGTAGAAAGGGACTTCTGGTGTACCTTTGTGGGATCTCTAGTAAAATCCATGGTGTGCCACACTAGTGGGGAGTGGGGAAGACCTTTCTCACTTTCCATCACTCCGGGGGTTGGTAAAACTAGATCACTTCTGGCTCCAACTGAATGTTCGTCTGGTGCAGTATGGTGCAATGTTTGTCTGAGCCGTTCTGGCAATGTATTAGATATGAGTTGGGGTTTTGTTTGTATGAGAGCTTGATCAGGTGGTTACAAATCTGTTTCATTTTCCTAGGCACACAGTTGAATTGTATTTCCCAGACTCCTCGCATCTGTGTGGGGGCATGTGACTAAGTTCTCACCAATGAATTCAAGGACAGATCGATGAGTCATTCTGAGGCCAACACAGCTGAGAGCAGTTATGCCTTGCTGTGCTCCTTTTGTCCCCTCCACAACAACTTTGAATGTAGTACTATGTGATGCAGAGAGCATCATTGCCTGAAGAGGCCTGGATTCCTGAGTCAGTGCTGATGGCGAGCTGCCAATGGAGCTGCCCAAGCAGAACATCTCTGTATCTGACTTTGCATGAGCGAAAAATGCAACTTGTTAAGCCATGGATATTTAGGATTGCTTGTTATGGTAACTGATATTAACATCCCTGACTGATACAAACATCCAGGGTCCATTCCCCTTTCAGAGGGAAAAGCATCCATCTCAGCCATGTGCCCCAGAGATACCTAAGCAATAAAGTCTGATCAGTGAGAGCCTATGCTCCCAGCCCACCTCCAAGCCACAGTGGTTGGCTTAGAAATGGGTATGTGAGCCAAGAAATGTCTTTGTAGAAGGCTTTTTTCTGCTGAATTTGAAGCCATGAAGACAAAACAAAGCAGCTGCAGGTCTAGTGAATGCTCAGCATCACAAGCTCTTTTGCAGGCAGTTTTCTAAGTCACTAGTCTTTATCCACCCAATTTCAGAAGTAGTGACTGAGTGAATGTTCATGGAGGTCAGAATCAAGAGGAGAGTGAGATATGACTCAGCCACGATCCACAATCGGCTGGAGAGAGGTTTGAAGGTGACAGCATTATCCAGACTGAAGCCACAGATTGTTTCCTGTGTAACCACTGAAAATGGGATTCATGCGAACAAGCGATGTGAGGCTACCTTACATAATGAGCATGAACCACTATACCGGATGTATGAGTGACTATGATGCATGTAAATTATTTGGTGGATTTCTTTGGCAACCAGCTGTGGTCTATCTTGAATTCTTCCTGAACGATGAGGCTCAATTATCATCCCGGGAATGATTGTACCACTACTTAGGCTCAGCATGAAAGCTTTCATAAGTGTAAGAGGAGGATAAAAGGTCTTCATGAGACAGAAAATGATACATACATTTCTGCATTGCGTTTCAGTGTTGAGTTTTCCTTGTTCCATGCACATTAGTGCCCTTTTTGACTTATCCAAATTCAGATAGATGACTAAATGACAAAGTTGAATAATTTAGGACTGAAAATTCAAATTTGGTTGGACAATAAAATAATAGTCCCATAACACTGAAAAGTCAAGAGAGCACTGTACTGACTCAGGAGTGAGGTGAGGGCCTGTGAGGTGACTGCTCCCAGTTACTCAGATTTGCTTCATGGAGTATCATCTTTGTCTCTAGGCTTCACACCATTGGCAGCAGTAGGATGGCTGAAGAGTTCCAGGCCTTAGAGAGCAGGTTCTTGCACTGGCTCTTGCAAAGGAAGAGAAGTATTTTTGTTGCCAGAAAGAGTCAGCAATGTCTGGGTACCTGGCCAGTCAGTGTAGCAAAAGTGTCAAGGGGTGGGTGCTGGTTGTCTTAAGCCAATCAAGTTCCACACATTGGTGGGTATTTAAACCTCACCTAAATTGTGTGGCTAAATATGGAGGAGGGATGGCTTCCTAAAGGAATATGGACAGTTGTTTCCAAGAAGAGGGGAATGAGTGATGGGCAATAGGTAACAGGTTTCTTCCACAAATGGGAAGTGTATTAGTTGCAGTGACACTGAATATCATTCTGTATCACTTCTTCGAAGAGCCATTTTTGTAATTGTGACACATTGAACTGGTGTCTCAGTGTCTTAGTTCCTTTTCTCATTGTTGAGACAGCCAACACCCAAAGTTAAAGGGAGAAAGATTTACTGTAGCTCACAGTTTTCAGAAGTTTCATTTCATAGCTGGCTGGCTTTAAGGCAGGTCAGCAGGCAGAGGGGCATCACAGAGGAGAAACAGCTCATGGCAGGCAGAAGGCAGCAAGGCGGCAGGATATGAGTGGCAATGTAGCCTCTTTCTGTCCCCTTATGTTTTGTCTTGGCTACCTGCCCTTAGGGTGGGTAGTGTACACACTTATAACTATGCCAAACCAGTCACTGGACTAATTTGGTTCTTAATTCCAGCATCACACACTCTAGATCCAGCCACCTCTGAAAAAGCCCCACCTATGACCACATGAAGCTCTGGGGGGAGACACCTAGACACAAGCCATAATACTAAGGGACATAGAAAATTGGCAATAAGTATTATTGAAGGAATGAGAGATAAATAAAAAAAAGATGTGTTGTTAAAGTGAACACTGGCCCTAAAAGTAAGTCCTCATATTTCAGAGGACTGAAATACGGAGTTTATTTTTCAATGTTTCTCAATTTTTATTTTTTATTAGTACATGTTTGCAGCATACTGGGGAGCCTGATTTATTTTATGTAACAACGTTTTCTCAAGGTTCATCCATTTTCCTATAAATGACTCAAGTTTATCCTTCTTTATAGCAGAGTAGTATTCCATTGTATATAATTACCACATTTTCTTTATCTGTTGATGGACATATAGGCCACTTATAAGAACAATAGAAGTTTAGTTCTTCATCCTCTAGTGATTCTGGCCTAACACATAATTTCTCGCATTCTGATTCGGAGACCCAGGTTTTTTCTGTATTATGCCACAGCTAAAGGCCCAACAATATTTTACTTCTGGGCAGGAATAAGGATAAATGTGGAACATAGATTATTTTTATGGGCCAGGCTTCAAGTGATACCCATCACTTTTGCTCACATTCCTTTGGGTAGAACTCAGTCACCAGGCTACCCCTAGCTGCAAGGGAGACTAGGACATGCCACCCAGCAGAGTCCAGGAAAAAGGAGAAAAATGGTTGAAATGAAAGGAAAAAAGTGATAGAAGTTCCATTCTTCTAGTGCATTTGCTAGCAAAGAAAAATTCTATCTAATTCAAAATGTATAGGGCTGGAGGTGTAGCTCAGTGGTAGAGTGCTTGTCTGAGTTCTGTCCCTAACAGTGCAAATGAATTAAGTAATTCAAATATTTTTAAAAGGAATGACTAAGATGATAAGGGTGAATAGCAGATTCTGTTGCAGTGTACCAACATGAAAACTTTAAAGCATTGATTGGTATGGAACTGACATGTACAAATAGCAATTTACATAGTTTGACGTGACAACAATTTAACATGAAATCTAGGAGGTGGAGACGTGAGAACACATTGGGAGAAACTCCCACTGAGCGTTCTGGGATCTTGATTTTCAAAGGAACTTTTTGGCGGCCTGATTTATGTATGGTAAAATATCAACATTTTAGGTGTATAGTTTGATAGGTTTTGACAGCCTTATTAAATTTTTGATGGAGAAAATGTACAGGGAAATATGTTTATTCTACCACTATCCGATGAGGAATATTGAGGGAATGCTTAAAACCTTTGATAAAAACAATTTATCTTGGAGTTAATTAGCAGTGAAAAGGACTTTTTGTCCAAGTCAGATTATTGTTTCAGTTTGCTTACTCAGGGAAGACGCAACTTCAGTCTTTGAGATGCAAGGTATAGCTCAGGATAACTATAAATAATAGGCTTCTGATAAGCCACAGTGCATATTTGATATCAAATAGTTCTGGAGTTGCTTTCTGTCATTTTCAATCTGTAAACCTAGGGCATTCTGTGTCCCAGTTTTCTATTCTGCAAAGTGGGACTGATCGCACTCAGTAGTGTTTGTACAAAAGTTAAAGGAGATAATGTATGAAAACACTCAATTCAATCACTGGCGCATAGTATGTGCTCAGTATACATTGCCTATTATTATTGATTATTTATTGCTCAGTAGAGAAATATTTATTCTGAAAGTCTCTGGCTCTGTTATATATGGAGACAGGCTCCTGAATAAATTGTGCTCAACTTGACTTCCACATCATTTTTTAAAAATTCACTGTCCTATTATTTTTATAAGATATTTTGAATTCTTCATAGAAGCAAGAACCATAGTAACAAGCTTTCAGCTTCATTTTGTTTCTACAACGATCATTAAAGGAATTATTATGATACTCTTTTTGGCACGACAGCCTTAAGCTGTGACTACAAATGCTTTTTCAAAGCTCCCTGATTTATTTTCTGTCCAGCTGAACTCTTGTGTCTTCGTTTTCACGTTTTTGATGAATGGTTGATGCTGTCATTAGGTGTTCGCCACCATCCTGGGCATATTAAAATCTACCCGGTGGCTCTCATCAAGTGGAAAGCAAGGAGGGGAAATTCAAGGAAAAAAAGATATTGCAGGCTTTGCTTCCTCATGTGCACCTGCTAAGGGACTAGTTCTAGGGAAATCTATAGTCAGCCTCTGATTATAAAGATTCTTCCTTAAGGAGAAAAGAGGGAAAAAAATCACATTTACTTCAAAGAACTCCTGCCTGATTGAGTGGAGAAAAAGTGGCCTCACTGCTTTGATCCTTTCACTGAGAAAAACAACGTGAAAAGCAAAGCAAAAACAAGGCTTAAAATGCTGGCTTTGTTGATAACATCATTAGGAGTGTTTACTGGCTACAGAAAACACACATTCCAGCTCTGGAGCGTGCAGTAAGGTTCATTCAGTGAAAGCCATCAGCAAGGCAAAAGCTTCCACCTGCTTCCGCCTGGGAGGAGGCCAGGCAGTTGATTCCGGGCCATATGCCTTTCCAAGACAGGGCGAAAGGATGGAAAGTTTCAAACCTGCTTGATCCATGATGAGTCCTGGCTTTAGAACTACACTTGCATGTTGTTTTTTTTTTTTTTTTTGAGGTTCTTTTGCCCTTGGTAAACACTCTCTGATTCTTTTTTACCTTGAAGAGAACAATCCTTGGAAAAGCTGATGAAAAGGCTTTTTGCACATCAGCTTCTTCAAAACAACATTGTGATGAGTTAAGTGCAAACAAATCAGGATCAGATGAATTAAATTTTCGCCTTGAAATACAGAGTTGAATGGATTTAAGGTGGAGGGGGAATGCTTTGCACAAAATTTCTCTTCAAATCCAGAATAATAGGGACAGATGATACACTCCAAGTACGTGCAGAGTTACATTCCTGTACTTCTAGGACTACTTCTCAGCTGGTATGTGTGGGCTCCATGCCTCACAGAAAATCTGTAAAGTTTTGATGAATGTATGAAGGTAATTTGTTTTACAATAGGAAATTCCTAGCACAGAGACACTGATCAGACAAAATATGAAGCTCAGTAGCACAGTGACTGTCTATTATAACAAGATAAAAGGCGTAATTTTATAGTAAACTGACACCAAAGAAAGACTATGTGATTTGGGGAATGTGTGAGGACTCTTCCTCCTGAGTATACCAAGGAGCAGGGTGAGGGAAGGAGCCAGTCTACACTAATGGCGCTGCTGCACACTTGAGGGAGCCTAAGGCTAGGGTCTCTTCTAGCACTGGCTGCCCACTCCCCAGCCTGGGGCTTGTATAGCACCAAATCTTTGGCTGTTCCATGAGTGAACAAGTGAATGAGCTACCCAGTGGTAAAAGGTGACCAAAGAGCTAAACTTTCTGCATGGAAGCTGCTCTCAAACCACGCCAGAAGAATTAGAAGACTTAGAGCAGCTGTTTTTGAGCAGGAGTAGTCTCTTGTCTTTCCTACCATCCATTCTTATGATGTGCACAATTTTCTGTTTTGCCTCATCTCCTGATCTTGAAGTTCACGGAGGGCATCTTACTCATTTTTTCTCTCTGCAGAAGGTTTGGTGCATGACGTGTAACCCTAAACGATTCGGAACCCGTGAACCATTCCAGACCGTCACCATTTTTCCACCTTCGCTATCATCTTCCGGGGCAGCTTTCTCATGATC
Organism: Dinomys branickii; assembly: GCA_004027595.1. Lineage (NCBI taxonomy): Eukaryota > Metazoa > Chordata > Mammalia > Rodentia > Dinomyidae > Dinomys > Dinomys branickii. Next base: position 47,182 of record PVLD010001371.1, read on the forward strand.
TTTATCTAGTCCGCCATCATCCTTGCCGCTGTCTTCATCCCCTTCATCTCTATCACCTTTTGCTTCTCTTTCATCGTTTCACTTTCCATAAGGATAGTGCTAAGCTGATGTCTGAGGACTTCCCCGGTATGACGCTACAGCGGGTATGCTTATGCTTATGAGTATACTTGGGCTCTCTGCTGACCCAGGGAAGATTTTCGGGGGGGGGTCTACATCACTCCTTCTTCTTGGGCACCTGCCCCTGCTGTGGTGGGCACATTTTGAGGTATGGATGGCTTTTGGTGCCTTCAAGCACAGTGAGTGTTTATCATAGCAAAAGGGAAATTAGTCAAATCACTTAGTGAAGTAATCTGTGATTCAAATAGAAAGCGGAACCCAAAACAAAATTATATTGCTTTTAGGAATGCGAAATACATTTCCACCTCTGGCCTTCTTTCAGCCAATGTGTTCAGTACAGAATGTTCCAATTCTTAACTATTGCCTCAGCCCCTTATTTCTCATCACAAAGTAGTGAAGAATTGTGTAGATGAAGGCGGGGCAAGCAGACTTCCTCTTCCACAGCTGTCAATGCAAAGAGTCATTTTGCCACAACAGGTCTTGTCTCGCCAAAGACCCAGGAATCCCTTTGTGACAGTTGCTTGATTGAGTCAACTTGAGTTATAGAAGCTTCACTAAATAGGCGCAGCAGTTCCCTACCCCAGGGTGTGGAAGACCCCTCCTAGGGAGGCTCACTGCCTGGATGGTATAAAAGGGAAATGAAGAAGGAAGAGTCTGCTTCTGTTTCTTTAGAGGAGGTCCAGCATTTGCCTTTACCTTGGAAGTCATCTCCTCCCAGCTTCCAAGTGCAGACTTTTCAGCCTCTGGCATAGAATCTTCAGCCTTCTGGTATAGACTCTTCAGCCTTCCATCACAGACTCATCACCTTCCGATGAGGACTTGCAGGGACATTGCAGAGAGCTCTAGACCTTGAACTGAACCCCCCTCCGGTCTCCAGTGTGCAGACGCCCTCTGCGCTCTTCCTCGTCCAACTCTGTGGGTGGCCATTGTAAGCCAATCTTGTAAATTTATGTATATTTGTATATCGTGTAATATCTGTAATATGTAATATCTGTTTCTCTGATAAACACTGACTAATGCAGCTTTTCGTTCATCATTTTGGATTCTTTTCTGGTTTACAGAGCATGCTGTCTCCTTTCTCTCTCTGGCTTCCTTTCCCACAAGCATGAAACAAAGATCCATGGAACCAGAGACAGCTCTTTTATTTTCAGAGAACTCTCTGGAATACACTTTGGGTGAGTGAGTTTATGTAACTCAACCTCTTTCCTATTTAAAGAGGTAGAACTACCTTGACCCTGGTCTAAAATGAAAAATGTTTGGGGCCTTAAGAAAGAAACATGATCTTAGAGCTGAATCTTTACCACGCCGAACTTGGGTCTTTAGAATTTGCATTATAATATTACTTAAAATAGATGGATATAAACTTCTCATGATTTTAAAAAATGTGAAAACTAATTTACCAGTTAAATTAAAACCAAAAATGAAACCAAGAAAAATTCAAATCAGCAATGATATGGTTTTACTGGAACTAAATCACTGCTCAAAACAATCACGGTTAATGTTATATACTACAAACATGTACTAATAAAATATTCTAAGAGGCCATCTCGGCTTTTTGTGAGTACCTTTGGCCCCAGTGCAGCACAATATTTAGCATCACATCCAGTTTGGTTCTTTTTTCACTGGGCTTTGACAGAGTAGCACCTTTTATTGCTCATACAGATGTAAACACAAATGCAAACTCAGGCCTTGGTGCTGTCTTGGATAAGTTGGCCATCCAGGTAATAACAGAATGTAATTTTTATTTGTGTTTTAAAATCATTATGAAAACCCCAAATTAAAAAAACACTCTCGCTAGAGCTCACAAGTACCCATAAATTCATCAAAGTAACATAGTAAATATGGATTTAGAGTGCAACCATTAAGCTCACACTTTTAATGAGAAGATTTTGATTGTAACAGAGACTCTAATACATGTTTAGGATGCTTTTGAACTTTTCCAAAAAAGCATATTGAGTTTAGCTATCAAATAAAGAACAAATGTTTCAACGGGAGCTGTGATAGTTAGCAGTTGTGCCAATTTGAGTAAGACACACCCAACTAATTTGGCTTAGCGTAGTTCTGGGTGTGGCTGAATGGAAAGACCCACCTTGGTGTGACACCAACCAATGGGCTTGCAGCTTGAATGTAATAAAAAGCGAAAGTAAAAGGAAGGTTAACTTCTGTTTCCTCCGAGGAGCTCCAGTCCTCGTTTGAACATTGATCTCCTGGCTTTCAGCACAGACCCTTCAGCCTTCCAGGATGCACTCTTCACCTTCCACTGAAGATCCTTCAGCTTCGTGGTACAGACTTGCATGAGTCTCTACAGTGAACTCCAGGCCTTTGGCTTTTGACTGGATCCTTTGGATCTCCAGGGCACAGACAGCCCCTCTGCACTCTTCCACCCCGACTCTGCAGGTGGCCACTGTAAGCTTACCTTGTAAATTCGTATATGCATATATATTATATTAAATTTCATACATACATATATGTAATACTAAATATAATATATATTTTAAATCTCTTTCTCTACTGAGCACTAATATAGGAGAATAAATGGTCTTTGAAGAAATCCAAGGTTTTCTTTCCTTTTAGTTTTCTTCCATACAATCAGTATAAGTTTGGTTATGCAGCAGTAACAAATAATGCCCAAATCATAGTGACTTAGCCTAACAAAAGTACAGTTCTCAAATGATGGACAAAGGGGTTCTCTGCTCATTGTGGTCACCTAAGGACTCAGGCTGACGAAGGCTTGGCCTTGAGGTATGCTTCTGTCATCTACCTTACAAGGAAAGAGTATGTGATGACTCACGCCTTAGCTTCCTAAGCTTCAATATTTTATACACAAATTGTTGGCCACTAGCAGTTATATGGCCAGCCTAACTTGAGAGAAGATAGGGAAGCATATTTCTGCAAAGTGCTCACAGGAGGAAGAACCATAATATGTTGAGTCCTTTCTTTGATTAATGCTCATTCATTACCAAGGCAGGCCTGACTGGGGAGGATACTGCCTTTCATACCTCTGTTAGGATCCTTACCTGTGCTACTCCTGCAAAAATACTCCTGACACCTGAAAGGGCAAATAGGTAATGCAAAATAAGAAGGTGAGTCCATTACTTTTAGGGGAAAAAGGAATGCACAGTTGAGCAAAGATTAAACATAAAAGCAAGTTTTATCTTTAAAGGTAATTAATAAAAATGATACCATCTTTCTCCTCTGACTAAAGCTTATTTAAAGTGGCTGTGGTAATAGGAAGGTTAACTTCTGCATCCTGTGATCAATATTAGGAAGAGAACAGCTCCCAAACCTTTTAGGGGTGCACGAACAGTTTAAGAAGACTTGATAATTACCCACATTTTTTGGTGGCTATAGTTACTAAGGTAAAAACTCCATGAGTATCTTTGTATTTTCACTTTTTTCTTTTTAAGTGGTAATGGGATCAAGCATAATTATGCATGTAGTTTGTATTTAAATAAGGCATATGAGTGGAAATATCACTTAATTTGCCTCTCAGAAATCAGCTCTCAATCGCAATGTTGAAATGTGCCATTAAAATACCTCATGCTATGATAATTAAATATTATGTTTTCTGCAGATGCTAAATGATATCTCCTTAGGATTTCAAAATTTGCAAATGCCTCTGTTTTATATAATGGAACTTTAAAATGAACAAGAGTAACTATTTTATAAATTGAAGATTTAAAATACAAATTGGACAAACTTATGCTCTCAGGATATTTTATTTTATTATATGACCAATGATAAATTCTTAATTGTCTGGATACAGTACATGAAGACAGGTAATGTTTCTCTTTTGCCAATAGACTGATATGCTGCTTTTTAGCTTTACTTTGGCCATTATATTTTAAAAAAGTAAATGTAACTTCTTCTGTGATAGGTAATATAAATTTAGATAAAAACATCTATTACCCTTGGTGTCTAATTATAGAACAAAGGCATATTCACTGTAGGAAAATCATGAAGTAGTGAAGAATATAAAGGACCCAACCAAAGCAAGCAGAATTTTAAAATCTAGTATAAACTCACTACCTAAAACAAACATATAACAATAGTTTTCTTATCAACATTTCTTTTAAGTGTGTGTGTGCACATAGGTACATGCAACACCATTGAGATCATTAACAGAAAGTTCTTATTTTTTTGCACCTTTCATGTAACATTAGAATATTTTGGGTGATGATGGTGAGGAATGTAGGGAGTCCTGTGCTATAATAATTTCCACAAGATTATGCCTTCTTTTCCAAATTCCAGAACATGGTTGTGCTTAAAATGAAGACAACAACCATTCTTATCCACAAAGTTGTATCTAGTGAGATGTTTTTGGAAGCAAGTATCAGAAAGCCTCGCTCTAATTTTCTTGATGAACAATGAAGCTTCTTATCCTGCATTGTAAGAAGTCCAGAGGCAATTCAGGCTTAAGGTTCTTCCCACCTCTCTTCTTTGTCATCTCCTCAGTTGGCTGAGTCCCATGGCTGACAGCAACAACTAGGTCAGTGGGGCTCCTACATGTGACCAGAGGGAGACCGACCTCTCCCTCATGTAGAGTAAAAGTTCTGCCATCAGTTGCCGCTTCAGTTGGTTACCTTCCCACCTGGACATCATAGCAGTTGTCTCCTGAGTGAGGAAGCCCAGGACCTGGAAAGATTGACTTTCCTCTATTAAAATCCATCCCTGTGGTGTCACTTCTCTTGTACCTTGTATTTGTGTAAGGAAGGGTTAAGACCTACCCATTGGAATTCTAGTGGGAAGGGTAGGGGAGGACACGGCAAGGGCATCCAACATCATCCAGTGAGAGAGCTGCTTACAGGGTCACCCTGCCCACCCTATCCAGTTGCACCTTGTACCATCCATCGTCCTTGTACCGTCCATGGTAGCAGCCTTAGCTCTCCTCTCTCTTGCCCTCTCTGTCTTTCTCCCCTCTTCTCTCTCCCCGCTGTCTTTCCTCCCTCTTATTCTCCCCTGCTCCTTTCTCTATGTGTATGTGTTACTGGGGAGTGAACCCACTGATGTAGCTCTTTGTATTTTATTTTGAGACAGGGTCTTGCTAAGTTGTGCAGGCTGGCCTTGAACTTGTGGTCCTCCTGTCTCAGCCTCTGAAGTAGTCGGAATTACAGGTATGTATCACCATGCCTGTTCCCTTCCTAGGTTTTACAAGTCATACTCTAAACCTCAGGGCCTTTGGCCATGCTGTTTCCTCTTCCTGGGATGTTCTTGCCTCCTCTTTTTTCTTAGTTTACTTCTACTCATCAAATGTTAGTTCAGCTTCTAACTGCAGCTCAGCTAGAGAAGAGGTGTGCAATGACCTCTCACAAGGCCCAGTCCTTTATTGCTCTCTTTTCAAGCACTTATTAGTGTTCAGTCTTTTAATAAAAGTGTCTTTAATTACAGTATTTTTCTTGACTTGTGTTTTTTTCCCCTATAAACTCTAGCTTCCTTTATTTCCTGGGCCTAACACAATGTCTGAGATATAGGAGATGTTTAATAACTAACTTCCAAATTAAAAAAAACCAAATGGCTGAAGCTAATTTTAAACAGACTTCGGTTGCTAATATATAAAGATGAAATTTAACAGTAAGAATTTATCCCTGTTTATTTCAAGTATTATTTTATAGAGGAACTGAATAGTGTTTACTGTTGATGCCACCAGGAAAAGTGCTCAGGATGTGACAGGCGAGGGTGTGGCAATTAGTCTGTGACCCTCTGCGGGGAAAGGATGCCTTCCACGTTACTGTAGCAGATCTCATGGGATGGTCCTTGGGGACAACAGGTGACCGGGCCCCTCCTTTCCTTTCCTTACTTTGTCACCTGATGAAGGCAAATCTCTTTTTTTTTTCTACAAGAAAAGAGAGAACTATGGATACAGATTATGATAAGAAATGAAAATGTAGTCAAAGCGTGGAGCTTCTCCTGGGTAATGTTTTTCTGCTTTACTTAATGAAAAAAATGTAGATGTTCTGCCAGGAAATCTGAGTTTCTATATTTTAAGCCTTCAATATATTGAAGATTTATTGGAGAATATTACTTATTATGAAGAGAATTGTGTATTAAAAATGCTAATAACTCACTAGGCTTCCTAGAATAGATCTCAAAATTCTATCATTAAAAATACTAATACAAGTGGTCATGGGGGGGATATGGGAGAAACTTGCTCTGTACAGAAAAACCATGATTCATATTTGCCTGTATTCTTTAATCCTAAGGGTGAAGAGAATACCTTTTCTTTATATGATAGTAATGTCTTCCTAGTGTCTCATTGCCTGGACCTATCATACCTTAACTTAAAGTGTTAGGACACTTTTTCCCAACTGTTGCTATTATGAGTAATACTTATCCTGACCATCTCACACAGATCTAGCATAAATGCAGTGAAACAGGTAACCCATTCTAGGTTATGTCTTCCAAATCCCAAGAAATTGAATTCCTGGGATCTCCATTGCTCATATCCAGCTTCCAAAGCCTTCTGTGAATTCAGTGTTCTAAATGTATGTTGGTTGACTTCAGTTCTGAAATTGGAGAAGAGGAGGCAGGGAAGATGAAGTGTCCAGCTCTGGTGCTGCCTGACTCACCAGTGATCCTAAAGCGGGGGTGCTCTGTGGACAGGGCTGGGATGGAGCATTGTAACCTGCTCCACATGATCATCAGAGAGACCGCTGCACTCCTAAAAGCACAAGGAAATTCCCTGCCCAAACCCTAGTGCATGAGCACCTGAAGGAAACCCCAGTGGAATCCACATCAGCTGCTCACTTTTCAATATTGTACATGGAACGTGATCAATCAACAAGACACAAGGGAGGAAATATGAATAAAACACGTCCCTTGCAAAGAGGGCAAAGCTGCAATTTGCCAAGTGCACTGTAATTGTTTCTGGTTAATTATCTCAGTGGTGAGCTGGGAACGCCAAAGGTACATATTTACAGCCACACTGTGAATAAAAACAATTCTACTCCTTGGAAGATGCTACTTTTGTTGCTGAGACACGGAGAAGGCATATCCAGTTCCTGTGGAATGTTAGAGATGAATAGCAAATGTAGACAGCTCCACTTTTTGGGTTGTCAATTTTTATTGCCACTGTAATTGCTTATAATAATTATAGTAATACAGTTATTAATAATAACTTCTAGCAACTAGAATAGTACTGGCTGCAGTAGTTGGGCTAAGCACTTCTCATTAGCTCCCTGGATGTTCACAGCAACCCTAAGAGGGAGTATTATTTCCCTCATTTTCAGATTTGGCAGCAGAAGCTTATGGAGATTAAATGACTTGCTCAAGGTCACACAACTGACATTGAATCCCAGGGTTTTTTCTGGGAATTCAGAGGATTTTTCTCTTCACTACTGTAGCGAATACACTGCATCCCTTCCCCCAGTCTCCTGGAACCCCTTTTATCATTCAGTGCATCCCAACTACTTAGAAGCATTGCTGTTAATAACTACAACAATTGTCTCATTGTACCGCTTTTTAAAAAGATTTAAACATTCAGTATATATTTTGATCACCTTTGTACAGGGAACTACACCATGCCCTGCTGAAGCCCCTTGTCAGGCTGTACTGGAAATGAAAAATCAGTGCTGAGAACTGTTTTGCCTTATTTGGGGTATCTTCCTTACTACAGAGCTGGAAGGGGAAGATGGAATTTCCCAGACTCTCCTGCTCCATTTCCAGCCAAACGTCGGCATAGGTAGGATTGGGGAGATGGATGAGGCAAAGGCCACATTTCCATGTTTCTGTGGATAGCAAAAGTGGCAGAGCTGAGCCTGGGCAACAGGGTAGCACTAGTCTGTGTGTCCTGAGAGACAGTGAATCCATGGTGCAGCTGCAGATCGCAGCAGGCGGTGAGGGTGTATAATTGGAGGCAGTCCTGGAGGCTGCCAGGCCCCGAGGGTTCCCTGGACACAGCGGCTCTCAGATCATGCCATGGCTGTGTGGGTGTGGACCTGACAGTTATAAAAGGAGTCTCCGGATTAAGCTGCTCTCCCTTCTCATAGAAGAAGTGACAGTCTTTTGGTCTGTCCAATTCGGCATTTTTGGAAACTTTAGCTGCATTTGTTTTTTTCAAATCTCTAATGATTCTGTAAGCTACCTCTTACCCTGAAATAAACCCCTTACACTTAAACTTGCTACAGTATATTCTGTACTTGATAACTGAAATCAGATGGGTCTGTGTTAGACAGCAGAGGCAAAGATGTCCTGTGAACACAAGGCGGTGCCCTAGACATAAGCCCAGGATTGCTAGGAGTAAGAATATACCAAGAACAGCTCGTCTTAAGTACCCACCATGTACCAGGCATTGTCTTCAGGCCTGCATGCCTTCCACAGCAGCCGTATTGTCCTCATTGTGTGGAGAGGGAAATTACAACCCAGAGAAGCCATTTCTCTTTGAAGGTCAAGGCTGCGCAGCCGAGAAGCGGCAGAACTGAGTTTTGAACCAGGTCTGTCACATTGTCAGTACACCACACTGCTTTGCTGGATAGGGCCCGCTCTATCTAGGACACAAGGATCTGAAAAATTCCCTAAGTACAGAAAATGGTCTTTGTGCTAAGAGATATCTCTGGGGGCATTTTTGTCTTTCAAAAACTTTAGTAAAATTAGAGTGACTTTATTGTATAAAAGGTTAGACATGCTTGTGTTATGGCCATCATCCCAAATCACAAAGATTCCTAAATGGTAAGGATTTGAAGAGGAGATGAGAAGGGCTGCTGGAATCCTGAGCTCCCAACGATAGGCATGAAAAGAGAGGGTCATTTCAGCAAAAGAAAGGAGGGCCTGGGAGCTGCATCAAAGGTGCTGAGCTCGGGCAGCCTGAGGGGAGATGTGATGGCTGCTCAGATCGGGATTTAAACCCAAGGCGGAAAGAGAACAAAGGCACCATGGGCTCAGCAAAGCAACGGGAGGTGGAGGAGCAGAGGAGCCTTGTGCCTGGGCAGACGAGCTGTGCGGAGGGAGGCGAGGAGCCCAGGCCCCCTGAGCACCTCCTGGGGCTTTAGGGGAAGGAAGACGATAGCACGGAAGAGAAAAGCACTGTGGTCCAAGGATGGAGGCCCTGCAGATGTGGCTGAGCTGTGATCCTGCCAGATGAAAACGGGACTCTGAGCCCAGTGGATTGGGGCAGTATCCTGTCCCCAGGTCTGACTGCCTACGACCTAATCCTCACACAGCCTACAAGCTCCCGCCTCTGAAGGCAGCCCCTCCATGTTGCCAGCTCTAGCTTTTAATTTTCATTAGCTACTAATGACACAGAGGCCTGGACCAAGGATAGAATGGGCTAGACCAGACCCACATCGCAGAAGAGTCATCTAACCACTCTGATTCACGATTTTCTCATTAGTAACATGAGGATAATGATGTAGTTCAAATAAGATAGTGCACAAGAAAGGCCCAGGATGTTTGATGCATGGAAGTTCTCAATACATATTAACTCTTTTTTTTTTTTCATATTAACTCTTTTAACTCAATACATGTTACACTTTTTACCACCCCATCCTTTCTCTCTATATTCTTAGCTAGAAAACCAGAATATATTAAGACAACCCAAATTCCTACTTAGCTCTACCACTTACTTGCTGTGTGATTTGAAAAAAATCTCTAGACCTCTTTGGGCCTCAGTTCTTAAGAGGATCATGTAATCTGGACTCCTGGAACATCACAGATAACCATTTCCTCCCGTGGTGCTGGTGGGAGCAGTCTTTGGGTCGGACTTTGCGCAGATCTAGTTTGGTTCCAGACGGCATTCACTGAGGGCCTCTTTGAGTCAGGCACAGGGTCTGAAGCTGAGGGCAGGTGTGAGTGAGAGAGGCAAGCCAAGCTCCCACCTCCGAGGGACTCATGTCTAGTACAAGAAATAGAAAGAAATACAAAGCTACTTATAACCCGCTGTGGCACCTACAGTAATAGATGGGGACACAAGGTAGGTGGAGAGTGTGTGCAGAAGACAGGCCGATTCTCCTGCAGCAGGGGGGAGAAGGGTTCACAGAGAAACTGAGGGCAGGACCTCCCATGTTGCTGGAGGAGATTTGGAAAGTGTAGAAAAGCACATGGGAAAGAAGGCCTTTAGTGATCCATGCATGTTCCTCTCTCCCGTATGGTATGCAGATGTGTCCAAAACTTGAGATTGCGGTTTGCATACTATACTGCCACCTGCTTTCAGTTTTAGCACAATGCCCTGCAAGTCAACAGGAGTTTGTTGGGAGAGGAGCGGGGAAGGGAGAAGGGAGAAGGTAGGATTCTCAGCAGCAAGGACAGCAGGGAGGTACTTGAAAGATGGCGTAGTTCTTTCCCACAGGCAGCCCAGCAGTGCCTAGAAACAAAGCATTTCCTTTTATATGCCTTGACCCTCGGGGTGTAGTGAATCCAGCAGCACCCGGCACTCTCTTGCCTCAGTGATGAAGAACACGGCTGTGAAACCAAGTGAGCCAGAACCTTTCAGGGAGGCTCACAGCTCCTCCCGAGAGACAGGAGACAAGGGGCCTCTGCGCCGCAGAGCGTGTGTGACTCTCCAGGGGCGGCCATGGCCTGGCACTTTCTGAGGAAAATGGCCCCAAGAGGCTCTCTGGGCTTCAGGCTGTGTGTGTCCTCGGGGACCCTCCCTGCCATTCCAAGCATGAGCTAGCGGATGGACCTGGGAGAATGACCTGAGCTGTGGGTGTCCAGAGGCAGGTTGGTCCCAAGGAAGACGGGGCTGCCTCAGACGGGTCCAAGGTCCCCACAGGGGTTCTGCAGAATGCTAGGTGCTCAGAGTGGGGCTGTATGGGCTCAGGGAGCCTCCATATGTGTAGAGCCTGACAGTCCCCATTTTCTGCCGGCCCGGGAGCACGTCCTTCCCCTGGAGATCTTCCATGCTTGATTCTTCCTTGAAATCAGAATGACTCAAACACCATTTTCTTTCCTGACAGCAATGTGCTGGGCTGGCTCATGCTAGCTTGCTGCCTTATATTTTGGGGAATTCTGTGAGGAATCTATTCAGCACAGCCCTCACCAAACATTAACCTATGTATATACACTTGAAATTAAAGACATGATGTTAAAAACAGGTGTAACAAGTACTCAGAACTCATCTCCTTTTAACTACTTTGTATGCTTTATTCCTATCAATATTTGTACAATCTACTTCTGTCTTTTTTGTTTACAGCAGTGGGCTACGGCAGTCTTCAATTCCACCTCAGTGACTTCATCTTGGTAGTTGGAAACTAGGCGGAGGCAGAGGGAGCACTTTACCCCTCAGAAATCAAATGGAACAGATCAAGGCTTTTCTCCCTGAGTGCTTGTTGTTACCCATTTATCAGCATGTTACTGCCTGCAGGCACCAGGGAAGCTGGGCTTCCTGAAAGTGTTTTGTCGGTGAACAGTACACCGTGCTGATTCCACCAGCAAGTCAGCCCTGCTACCGGTTGGCAGCTGTTCTGTATTTGCCACTCAGGTATTAATATAACGTCCTCACAGAAAGTGTTTCTAAGCCTGCTACTGCAGAGGCAGATACTCCGATTTACCACTCACAGGCCTTTCTTGCATTCCTGTTTGATTTTTTTTTCCCGCCTGTGATGGAGGTCTGACTAGGCTAGTCTTGAACTCCCAGATTCAAGCAATCCTCTTGCTTCAGCCTCTTGAGTGGCTGGGATTACTGACAAGTGCCACCTTGTCCTATTTGTATTTGAGTCTTTATGATTCAATTAATATGGAGCAGCCAGTTTATTCCTCCTCCCTCCTTTCTTTCCTTACTGGCCTGAGGCACTGTCTAGGGCACCAGACAAATCTTCCGTGCAGGGGCCACTTGCTGCTAAGTGCAGGTGGCATGTAGACCAGACTGAGCTTCCTGGGAAAACAATGCCACACTTTCACCCCTGAAGGCAGTGCTGAGGCCCATTCTCTGCTTCACCAACTGTAAACCCAAGGAATGCCAGGCGTTCCTCTGCTGGCCGCTCCTCCCAGAGGGAGAGGTGGCATTACACGCAATGCTATGGAGAATATTAACCAGCTTACTCCAATTTCTACACCTGAGCTGCTGGGATGGGTAGAGATAGGAAAGCATTGGGCAGCCTTCAAATATGACCCTCATCATCACAGCAGACCCTTACTTTCCCCTGGAGCAATGCGTAAAGAGGCCTCAGAATACTGTCTAGTCACGCCTATCCGGCTCAGGTGGCCTGGGCCTGGCAGGGGTGTAGATATGGCCTGGAGTAGAGAGTTGGGAATGGCGGGAGATTCACATGAAGCTATTTGCTCTTGTTTCTGAAGTAAACCCGCAGAAGTCAAGTGCCCTTGAGTCTCTACCTTTGCAAGCAGTATCTGCAGCAGAAAACGTTCTGGCTCAGGTGGGAGGGGCTGCAGGCGGCCCAGGGCCTGGCTTTAGAGGCTGGAGGGTTTGCCATCCTGGCTCTGTCCTTATCACCGAACCCTGGCTCAACTTTATCGTCTTATAGGGGACAATAATATCTACACTTGCCACACAGGCTCACTGTGGGGACTTGGTGAAGAATGCTACAGCTCAGCTGAGGACCTGGTGCTTAGCATGCACCCAATACATACTGGGCACATTTCTCTCTAAACTCTTTTGTACTCCTTAAAAATTTTAGATTATGAGTCTATATTACACATTTTTAAGATTAAAACAAAAACTAATGCTACACAGAGTTTTAGTGGATTGGGGAAAGGATGAGGAAGGTCACAGCTCTCCCTCCTGTTCAAGCATTATGCCTGTAAAGTAACAGCGGCACTGGTGTCGGGGGGTGTCGGTGAAGACAGGGCTTAGCCCAGTGCCTGGCATGAGGTCTTTGCTCTGTCAGTTACCTGCCCCTCAGCACGAGCTCAGGGCCAAGAGACTCCGCACACAGCCTGCTGATACTGGGCATGATCGGCACACAGAAAGCTGTCCGCCACTATGGTTTCTTTACTGGGTTTCTGATTGTGCAGCCAGGGCTCATCCAGGGTCTCCAAGAAAAGATGCCAAGTTGGGATAAAAATGCACAGATTATGGGAAACACTTGTTGGAGAAAATGGGTTGGAAACTGAAGGATGCTGGGAGAGGCGTCGGGCCGCAGTGCCAGTCTGACCCCACGTGAAGGAGAGGGAACAGTGGCTGTGTGGGAGCTTTCCAGGCTGCCATGCTCAGCGTCCTCAAGCTCAAGCCAGTCGTTAGAGCAGTCCCAGCACTCCTGGGCTGTTTTAATGTAGTAGTTCTCCGCACGCTGTCGTTGGCTAGGAATGTACAAAGCAGGATGGACTTCCTGGGTCCTTTGCACTCCCTGTAGGGTCTGTGAGGCCTCAACTTTGTGGCTGACCCTTACTATATCCCTGGGGCTAACACAAGCTGGTCCGATCGTGGAGGCCAAGCTGGTTGCTTCAGTGTATTCTTCTCAGTCTCCTGTCCTTCCAGAAATTAACCAAATGTCTAGGAGTGAGCTCAGCTGGCTGGCCTGCACTTCCTCTTTGAGGCTGAACTCCTTTTATGTGTAAACTGCCACAAATGCTTCGCCCCCTTCACCATCTGAGCAATGTTCCCAAAATTGCTCCCTTGCCAATAATGTTGCCACAGCTACAACTGAGAATCAAAGAACATTTTTAATGAAAAAGGCCTTTCATATCCTCCCCTTTCTCTACACAGCCACAGCAATAATTTTGAGACTGTTAGTGACATTTAGACTCCTCTAGATATTCTTATGCTAGAGGAGGACTGTTATTGCGACAGTTTCAAATAGTAATCTCTTTACATTTCACCTGTGACCTTTTCTTTAATATAACAGCAACAGCCGAGAAAACAAATGTTTGAAGTTTCTGAAACAGGTTTTGGTGTGTGGGTAACCAACAGACTTGGCATCCTTCACAGGCACTCTTCAGGAAGTGTCTTTGGAGTACCTTTTTCATAAGGTTAATTTGCGTATGCATGTCTCTTTTGTACTTCATGCAATCTGAGCATGGCACACACTAACTTAAAAAAAAAAACCTTTTCCATGATTATGCTGTTAAGAGGGATTTCTTAAATTAGGCATCCAGGCATACTGCTCTTCCTTCATGCAACATGGTATGAATGGCTGGCATTTGGAAAAAAAAAAAATAGAAACAAAGCAAGGTTTGCTTCTTGCAGGGATGAGCGATAGATGCCCCTTGGCAATTGCAATCTTGTTTGGAACCTGCACCTAAGAATTCTTACACACCTGCCAGGACCAGAATTCTGTCTGTTTTATCATGTTCAATCCTCCCAGCATCCCTGCAGACCAGAGGTTCTCACTCCCATTTACCCACAAGGAAGGGGGGCTTTGGAGGGACAGTTAGCGTGCTCACTATCTCAGAGCTGGGAAATAGCAGGGCAAGATTCCTGCTCTCAGCACGTTCTCCATGCAAACCATGGCTGTTTTCCCTTTGTTGCTCTGTAATTCACAATCAAAGTGAGTGGGCAACTTGCCTAGACTGCCTGTATCAGAACAGGGGAGGCACTCCCAGGGATCTGCTTGTAAAATACCCTTTTCTCCCAGATGATCCCCTGTGAAGCAAAGGCTGATGGGGAATGACAGACCCGGAAGATGGAAACAAATCCACAGGCTGCGTCGGCTTTTTATTTGAGACAGTTACATCACCCCAAGTGAACCTAGGCATAGTTTTGCTGTTCAGATAGGAGAAAACAAAGATCTTTATGTAAAGGGAATGGATTGAGTTTTAAGCCAAGACATTTGAGCAAGACACGCTAGCTTTCAGTTTTATCCCCTGAATCTTCCCTCTCTTCTGCTAAGAGCACACGATTGCGTTTGGCGAAGCCCGCCTCTCCTTACTTCCTGGCATAGATGGAGCGCAATGAGCCAGCCCTGGGCAGTCGGGACACGTAGTCCCCAAGTGGGTCAGGATGGGTGCATGATTCGGGCCAGGCAGTCATGGCTGGTCAGCCAGTCTGGAGATTCTTGCTTGGGGTTTAAAACTGTAGTAGCTCCTCCCTCTCTTCCTCTTCCTGTCCTTCTCCTGCTTCTTCCTCTCCTCCTTCTCTTGTCTCTCTCCTCTTTCCCTTTCCTTCACCCTCTTCCTCTCACCGTCTTTCCTATTCCCTCCTCCCTTTTCCTTTCCCTTGCTCTCTCCTCTCGTTCTTCCCCCAGTCCCTCTTTTTTCTCTTTTGTGTGTTAGATCTGAATCCCTGAAAGCCCAGCACTGCTGGGTTTCATGAAGGAAGAATCAGAAGGAGGCTAACATGGGTAAGTTGGGGCTAAGACAGACCAAATTCTGCATTATTTGATCACCTGGATCCATTAGAAGCTTATAAACTTCATAGTTATACAAGACAATACATTCTCCTTTTCTGATGATAGTTTGGGTTGTATTTCCTGCCACTTATGTCTGAGACAGTTCTACCTGACATAGAATATCAGGTACTACATTCACACAGATCTAAGTGAAGGAAATATCTTTTCTGGTAGTAATTGCATTCAGTCAGTCATTCCATAAATATTTATTGAGCTTCTGTTATGTTCCATCCACTCTGATACACACTGTGGGAGATTCAGAGAGGCCCTCAAGGGACAGATGAGAAGAGTCTTTGAAGCAGAAGGCAAGGGCAAGCCAAGGTGGCAAGGGAAGGTGCCCCAGGAGATGCAGATGGCGTGCTCAAGGGACTCTGGGGAAGGCTTACTACCAGGGAGCAATGGAGGACACTCCTTTCCTGACCCCAAGACCACCTCTTTTCTTCGCAGTCTCAGGTGCTCAGCTCAGCACCTGACGCAGGACTAGTGCTCTGTCATTCCTTAAGGAATGAAGGGCTTTGTGGAGCGTATGAGGCGAGGACTGGCACAGCAGAGCCCCTGAGGGGGAGCCGCAGGGAGAAAGGGAGGAAGGACAGACCCCAGCCCAAAGTTCAGGTGGACTGTGCAGTTTGGTGGAAGAAGGAAGACCTGAACTGTGTAAGCATCTAGGGGCAAACTGATTTGTACACGTGACTGCCTGGTGCCCTCTTAGGAACTGTCTTATCCTGGAGCTTGAGAAAGAGTACTTTTTCAAGAAATAGGCATATTACTATTGATTGTTTTCCTGATTATAATTTTTCTCGGCTTACTTAATTTTCATGGAATGCATCCAGCTATGAAGAAGAAATATTCATCGTCTTACCACCAAGAAATAACAATCACTAAAGTACACACAGAGAGAACCAAATTGATTTAATCCACTGTAACATTATGTCATATCTCTCTGTATCAAGAAAGAGGATTGTACGTTATTGTTTTAATGGCTGCTGAATATGTCATTGAAGGGATGAACTGCAATGAATGGAACCAGCTTTGTGCTGTTGAACAGAGAAACCGACTCCAGTTTTATGCAGTTATAGAACCACTGCTGTGAAATGAACATCCTTACAGTTACAATAGCACATATTTAACATGGTTTTCTTCAGATAGATTCTTAATGCAGAATGCTGAGTCAAATGGGAGGCTTGTTTTTAAAGCTCTATGACCTGTACTGCCTGTCTGACATCTGGGTCTTTTTTTTTTTTTTTTTTTGGCACCAGGAGTCAAACTCAGGACCTTGCGCTTGCCAGGCAGGTGCTTGTGCCACTGAGCTGCATCCCTGGCCCTGACTTCTGGGTCTTACTCTTCAGCACTAGGTTCTTTTCTTTTTTGATTTGGGAGAAAAATGGAGCTCCCTAGTCCCTAGTCTTTAGATGACAGGATGGTCATTTGATTGTGCTGCAGCCAAACACACTTTACAGAGATCCAAGGAAATCAGGGATGATACTGGCAGGAGTTCTGTTGTTTCTTTTTTAAAGATCAGTTTATCATGTAATTATTATTTTCCCCATTAAAATTTAATGCTGCTTCTCAGTCAGAATACTTTACCGTAATTTGATGGGCACTCCCTCACCTGAAGCCCCTTGGGGGAGACTGGGCGATAACCAAGAAAAGGCCCAGTATAAGGAATAAATTCCTTAAGCAAGAGTATTCCTCCAGTGGTCTCAGGAGAAGAAGCCAGAGCCAGTGGCCCTTATTCATTTGCTAACTAGTTACTTAGGGTCTTCCCCAAGACATACCTGGACCAGCTCAGGGCTAATTCACAGACTGTTCATTGTTTATGGTATTTCAAGGGTTTTTTCTTGAAATTCCAGGAGTTTGATTATACTGAAGTGCTATAGTAAAATGAAAAATCAGAGTCTTGGAGTCTTGGGGACCTGGGCTCCATTCTTGTTTGGAGCCTGCTAACCTGATCTGTCATTTCTCCTTGTGAGCCTCAGTTTCCTCACCTGTGAAATGGTGATGGTAACGTTTCCACCTTCATAGAGCTGTGGGAATTCAGCAAGCTAATCCATGCAGAGTGCTTAGCATAGAGGTTGATGTATAGATGTATAGTAGACATACAGCATGGTGACTATTATCTGTAAAACAGAGAACGACGCTAATCACATAAAGCTATGATAAGGATTAAATGAAATAAGGCTGAGTACCTGGTACCTGATAGAACCAAGATCCACACAGAGTCAGACCAGAACTTCTGACACAAGAGAAGTCTTTATTGGGTGGGGGAGCAGCACAGTGGTATGCCAGGCAGACCAGGACAGCCCCAAGCTGAGCAAATGTGGGGTTTTTAAGCTCTTTTTTGGAAGGGTTCTGCAGGCCAGAACAGCCTGAGTGGGGTTGGGGGGGTGGGAAGTGGAGGGGTGGTTTGTTCGCTGGTCAGAACAACCTGAGCGGGGCGGGTTGTTCATCACAGGAAAACATCTAGTCCTGCCAAAGCAGATGAGGGCAGGGTTGGCTTTTGTGGCCAAGAGGAATTAAAGTGAAACAGGTAAGGGAAGGAAAGAGTCTTTAATCAATTCTCCATGGGGGGTCTGGCTGCCTTGTGACTTATCAGTACTTACACAGTCTCGTAAGATGGTAGAGTTAGGGCCATTTCTGTGTGTTAGAAATACCTTTTTCAAAGAAGAGATGTGGGGAGGGAAGGAAGACTCTGAGGTCTAAGAAGCAAAATGTTGCAGCCTTTTCCAAGTGGGCTGATCTTCCTGAAGGTAGTCTCCAGTATACAAGCAACAGGAAAGAAAATGTTACTATTTGAGCACATAAAACATCTGTAACTGTTTGTGAGCTTCAGGGTAAGAGTAAATTCATCTTGAGAATAAGAGAGAGAGAAATTCTCAGGAGTTGAGAGAAATGGGGATAGTGACCCGGGGACCCACAGAGCCCATAACAGGTATTGACACACTGCAGCGTGGAATATTCAGTAACCCCACATGAAGCCCTCAGTTTAAGCTCTGTGCCCTGTCCCCAGTCCTGTGTCAGAAGATTTTGCAAAGGATTATTTATACACAGAGCTATAGCTGGGTGGCATCTGGGAAGTGAAAGGGGGCAACTTCACTCAGTTCAGAAGGAGCAGGAGCTCAGAGTGAGAGGAGAGAAGCTTGTATCCGACCATCTTGGGAAGATTTGGGGTTGTGGGGTGATGAGGATTACAGCACAGATTAGGGAGAAGAACAAAGGACTACTGACCCAGAAAGTGGAGAACTTCAAGTAAGCAAATTCAAATAAACCTTTAGGACAAGCTGTTTGTTAAATAGGTTTCTAGGAAGGTCTGCCAGAATTCAAACCACTTGAAAATAAAACAAAACAAAATGAAATGCAGCACATGCATATGAGTGTCTTGAGAGTTATGGGTGCCACTTTTTGCGGGGGATAAAGCCAAGATTGTTGATGATTTTTGCCATAGTAGGGAGAAGATCTCTGATGACTCAAAATGGTGTGTACGTCAGCCTTGAAAGAGGTTTGTAAAATGCATTTCTAGTCCCAGAGAGACCAATTTGGCATTTGGGGCACACACCATTTTCTGTATGCCACCTCGAGTTTGGCCTCGCAATCAATGAAGAAGAGCTTAATGATGAATTATAACACTTTCTTTGGGTATAAATTACCTGTCACTTAGACAAAGACTAGAAAGTTCTCATCTTGCCAGTTGAGTATGTAAATACCAGTAGTCCTGCCTAGATATGGGCTACATTAGTTTGAATGGACTTAAGATTTAAGAAGAAGGCGTGTCCTGAGTTGACTTTCCCCCTTTAATAATCTGGCCACATGATTCCCGCCCTCCTTTGTTCCTCACTGCAAGGAATCTTAAAATATATTAGATGCAAAATGGGAAGAAAACAGGAATGACTGTGAAAGGTAGAGAGAATCAAATCAGAAAGAGGAAAATGGGGGTCACAGGAGCAACGTTAGTGATGGGGAAAGAAAATGGAGATTGGTGAAGTTCATGAAGATTTGTGACAATGATAGATACAGTCTCCCTTAATGAGAGTGTCCTATGTGGTCGTGCCGAGCTGGCAAGTGTGCTGAGTTTGGCACACAAAGGCAGGCTCGGTCCCTATTTGCATGGTGCTTGCCCTCTGTGGTCTATGCTACTGAGGGATGTTCTTGTGGCAAAGGAAGAGCATGTCTACGGATCGGTCAGACTTCTGTAAGCTTGCCTGGCAGTGCTTTTCCCCTACCTTCACCCTTCAGTCATTCTGGGGCGACTCTTATGCCCTACATCCTCTTCGGTGCCAAGGTGCACTCACGCCCTCCTTACCTGGTTCTCCTCTTTGCAACTCATCTGAGACTTTCCCTTCCTTGGGCAAACTTCCTGATGCCAGTCTGGTTAGATCTGCCTGTTGTCTATTCCTATAATTTCCTGTATGGCTTAAGTAACAATTTGTAACCATAGATTTAGACCTGCACTCCCCATTAGTCTGTGTGTGAAGAGGCAGGGGCAGTGTCTGTTTAGCTCACAAATGCCTAAGACTGAGCCTGGCACGTGATATAAACTCATTAACTACTGGGGAGGCAAGAGCTTTATTCTGTATGGTTTTGAAGGTATGGGTCTTATTTTAATCTGCATTAACCTGAGATCATCAGTCTTATTTGCTTGCTTGCATGACATCTTGATCTTTATTAGTCCATTTAGTTTTTACACACATCCTCAAGACCAAACAAAGGAGGGGTGGGGCTAAATAAATAGGCGAAGTTTTCCTGACATGATGAGCGAGTCTGGGGGGAATAGAAAATTGCCTTCAAGTGGAAGACCCGAGAATGGTAACGATACTGCTGTACATTAAACATGGACAGATGCTCCATTTGAAACTTTATAGTGTTGGGGCTGGGGATATAGCTCAGTGGAATAAGCGCTTGCCTAGCAAGCACAGGGTCCTGAGTTCGATCCCCAGTACCACAAAAAAAAAAAAAAAAGAAACTTTATAGTGTTAATCTATGATTATGACCTCTCTCATCTCTCACATTTGAAAAGCAAATCTATATTGTTGCTGTGACTTTAGATTACAATGTTCTGTAGAGGCTTCAAAGCCAAAGACACTCAAAAGAAGAAAATCTGCGCTGGAAAGTGTAAGCAAAAACAGGCTTTCAGGAGGCTAAACTTTCCATTCTGCTGAAGTCAGCTGAATATATGGTTTCTATGTAGATCTGCCCAACCCTAGTGCCACAGAGTGCCCAGATGTACCAGTCCTCAGAAAAATGTCTCGGTGTCCATGCCTCTACCAGGACAAGCCACTGGATGAGTAGGGTCTTCTCCCATCCAGGTGTCAACCAGGCCTGACCCTGCTTAGCTTCAGAGATCACATACGATCTGGCATGGTCATTTGGGGTGGTACGGCCACAGATGAGCAGGGTCTTCTTCAGTGCACCCAGGGAAGGGTGATGATTAACACGCTCATTGCCTCAAATTACTAGTCAGTTTCTAGTTGTTTTCTCCAAACAGAGTTGAGACTAAAATTGCTATAACCCATTGAGAATTTCATGGGGCTTGGGAGGAGGTATAACCACACTCGAAACCCGCAGACTGAGATTCTGGACCTACCTATACCTATAGCTCACAAAGGAGTTCTACATGTGGTTCCTTGTAACGGGACAAATGGGTCCAAAGCTACTAGTTATGAATGATTAATTATGACACAGAGAATACTATGGGAGTATAGAACAGGTGGATCTAACTAGTACAGAAGCAGCTTGCCTTGGGAACAGCAAGTCATTCACTTCCAGGAGCCTTATTTTCCTCTCTGCAAAATGGGTTTAATCGCAATCCATGGGCATAGGATTGCTCTGTAGAACAAATGGCTCGGGACCTGTGAGGTGGGTGATAGCTGGACTCCCCTCTTATTTCGGCTGGGGGTTGTTGAAGGTACAAGGTCTAGGGTGGGGAGGCACAGCTGTGATCCAGACAGTACAAGCAGGGCCCCATAGTTGAGTCATAATTTTAAAGAGGGTTGGCACAGTGGGAAAACTGTTTTCTTCCACTTTAGAGGCTTGGTTTATTAGAAACGGGGCCCTGAGGGAATTCCTGGGGCCATTAGGAAGTTCAAATACTGTCTTGGGTACAATGTAGAGAGTTCTGCAGGTCAATTTTTCCTCCAACTAAAGGCACTTGGAGCCTTGGGGGCAGGGGTAAAGGAGACTACTATGGGGAAGACACTGAAAGGGGAAAGGAGAAAAGCTATGCTCCAGGCTGACTAGCTCCAGATTGCTGAGGTCTTTAAGGAAAACAAAACAAAACAAAATAAAACAACAGCAACAAAACTCACAAATCAGTAGGCTTTGCCTGTGACTGTGGATGGCTGGCAGATTGGTGGGGAGGTGTGTCCCTGCAGCCCAAACTTGGGGCAGCTATAAGCAGCACGGGATCCACCAGGGGCCAGGCTGCCCCAAGGTTTCTGGGTGTGCCTCACATAGTAGGCGGTATGATGAGGGGTGGCCCTACGTAGCCCTCTCAAGAAGTCTCAGCGGGCCCCCTTGCACCACAGGCTTGTCACTAATCGACCTGCTGTGTTCTTCATTTGCTGGTTAATGGCTTTTCTTCATATGCCATCTGGGACCCTGACAGGAGGGAGCGAGCTGCCCCTCCCTCAAGGGCACTGCTTGACTTTGCACCACTTGTGCGTTTGGTCCCCAGATTTGTGTCATGAGACCCCACATTGTGGCCCAGCCGAACCCAAAGCATTCAAGCTGGGGGAAGTGGCCATGGCCAAGACCACGGGGTACCAGAGCTTACTAATTTTATTCAAAGCTACCCACTTGGAAGGAAATTGAAAATAAAATCATTCACTAAATTCTAGATTGGTCTCTTTGCTGGCTATAGTTATCAAGGTTCAGTCTTGTCCTTTTTCTTAAAATCAGATTCTAGTAAGGTGTGAGGTGTCAATGATTGTATTAAGGATTGAAAAAGATGCAATTTATTAACATACTGGCTTTCCCCTACAATCATTTCACAGACGCCTTGGTGTGTGTCTCTCGTGTGAGGCAATAGTTCCCGCTAGAGGTGGGAGAAACATTAATCATGGAGGCCCTGGGAAGATTCTGTAATGAAGGGTCTATTGGAGTGAAGATTTTTCCTGCCTCTGACTATTGTGGAGTAGCTACCGCCAGGCCACAACAGCTAGTGAATGTGACACGTATTTTCGTTCCTGCCACTGTCCTGAGGCCATTCAGCTCCTTCAGCTGCCTTTGAGGTGCCACAGTATCTAGGTGTTTGAGACTCCTCAGGCAATGAGACACACAAAAAACCACCGAGCTCATGAGACCTATATTCTAGTGGGGACACAGAGAATATCATTCATACTATAAAAAATTTCTATCATATACCACTTTTGCTCTCATGGCACTTCTATGAAATAGGCAGGGAAGTATTGTTCAATGATGTTAATGATGACAAAAGTAAGGTTCAGAGAGGTTAGTGACTTCCCCAAGGCCACAGAGCTAGTGCAGAAGCAAGCTGAGCATCTATGATTTCCAACACTTAGCCCAGTGTGCTTTCCATGAAACTTCCCGGGGGAGAGAATGAGAGTCTGATTAGAACAACAAGACTTGAGTACAGGGCACCATGCCTGACACGTAGGGCTGTTCAGTAAATGTTTAAGTACACATTTGTTGAAACTTTATGTGCCTGGCACTGTTCTAAATCCTGGTGCACAAAATAGACACAATCCCTGATGGAACTTAGAATTTACTGGGACAGGGTGTTATTCATAAAACGTTATATAAATAAATATTAATATCAGTAAAAATTTACACATTTACCTACATCATAATCTAATAAGATATCTCTTAGTATATGATCTAAGCATTAGCATTTTTTTATTCATTCAGTGTTTATTGAGTGCTGGAACTCTATACAGAGGGGCAAAACTACAGTCCCTCTTTTAACTTTTTCTAGGAATGTAATACAGTCCTCTTGTCATAGCTTGCTTTTCTGTATATTATAAATGATAAACAAGCAGCCTGTGCTAAACATAGGGATTTACACAAAAACTGTGTATGAACTTGCATCTTTTATAGGATTTCTATATTTTTGGTGCTCAAATGTAACCAAAAAGTAATTTTGTAACTGGTGAGTGTACATTTGCACTGAGACCAGCTAAGCTTGTGTTTCAGATGAATAAATTCACAATCCCACCACGCCCAGTCAGTGGCCATAGAAACCAAGGCAAGAGGGGACAAACAGCCTTCCAGGGTGGGTGGAAGGAGAGAGTGGCAGGGGGGCAGATGTGTGGCCAAGGGCAAGCCACCTCGCTTGTAGAGTTTAGGTTGCTTCATTTGACAGAAAGGCCTTGTAAGACTGTTCATTTGGTCAAGAGGATCAGTGCGGAGGACACAATCCTGGATGATGCTAACCTCCCTACTCTGCAACCCCTTGGGACCTCTGCTTCCTCTCTTGCAGTGCTTGTGCCCACTGAACAGATTTGTCTTCAAGATTTAGTGAGCTCATTCAGGGGAAGCAGAGAGCATAACGTGTGCCACATGATAAATGCTTGGTGGACATTAGCTATTATTGTTGTGATTTTTAAAAGTTCATTATTCTTTTTAACAAATATAGTCTGTCTTGCAAACTACTTTTGAGGTTCAAAGCATGAGTTCTTTAGAATATCTGCCTGCTAGAGGCAAAAGACACAGTCAACTCTAAACCACGGTATTCTACTCTCCAAAATCAAGTAACTAGTTGCTGCTTAGTAAACTTCTCCTGTGGGCTTTCCTTTTAGTTTTGCCTTCTAACTGTGGATGATAACCCACTTTACTGTAAGGACTGCTGGGAGTCTTGCATAATTCTTTCTTGGAGCTGACAGGTGGGACAGCCCTCGGTTGGTTTGTCTCCAGCATAAGGTTACTCTTGGCTGCTCCAGCAGACCTGGCTCTGCTGGGTCCCTTACTGGGTTGTTCATGAACCTTCCTTGGGCCAGTCTAGGGCCAGCTCAGAAGTCCAGCCTGGCTTCCACCAGCCCTACCCAGCACATCTGTGCTACTACTGAAGCTCATGGTATGAATGACTGGCCCTGGAGCCCAGAGCAGACTCCTTTGGCCTCCTGGGAAGAGGGCTGTGTGGGTAAGGAGTAGGGAACATATTCTCATGTGTTCAACAAGAACATACACTTTCCTGTAGGTTAGCTTCATTATAACTTTTAAACATATAGTATCTGGGCTTCCATTTGCACTCTTGGACTCAACCCATAGGTTTAGGGGCAGGCTTGCTTCCTACCATCCCTTTATTTATTCCCTCTCTCCAATAACATCTCATAGGTCTACTGGACTATTGGTGGGTTACAACCTTATGGTATAAGAAATTGTGTGATCCCCACAATGGTCTGCTTCCGTACCAGCTTCTGAATTCATCATCCTGTTACCTGATTGCCTATGCCATTGACTGGATTAAGACATATTTTTATAATGGACACCATATCATGAAAAATAATTCTGAGATACCTGCTGGGTAGAGCCTGGGGATTTCACTGTGAAATATTATATTCAGGGTGGCTATATCCATAGAGAGATGATCCATCATGCATGAATTTATTGGTTAGTATATTACTTATTGTTGTATAATGAATAACCTACATGTGTACAAATTAAGAAAGCAATATTTAGTATCTCATAGTTTCCATAGGTCAGGAATTCTGATGGGTCCTCTGCTATAGAGGCTCCCAGGTTACAAACAGCCAGGGCTGCATCTCAAGGCTAGACTTGGGAAGATGCCCCTTCCCACACTTGTTTGTGCTGTGGTTGGGAGGATTAAATTCTTATGGGATGCTGGACTGAGGCTCAGTTTCTTTCTGGCTATTAGATGGAGGACACTTCCAGTTCTCTGCCACATGGACATCTTCATAGGGCAGCTTAAAACACAGCAGCTTGTTTTATCAGAACAAGCAAGCGGGAAGACAGGACAGGAAAGATAAGCAAGATGGAAGTTATGGCGTTTTGGACATAGTCTCAGAGATGTCACTTCACTTTCACCATGTTTGGTGCCTTAGAACATGTTAGCAGGTGCAGGTCACATCCAAGGGGAGAGAGCATTACACCAGAGCAAGAACACCAGGAACCGGGGACCAGCGGGAGCAAGGTAAGAAGGCTGCTGCCAAACTTAGGCCACTTGTTCATTCTTCTGACCCGGAGCTTCTTAGGCCCTGGCTTTTTTCAACTCATAACACTACTTTATTTCCGTTATTTGGAACAAAATTTCCCATTACTTGGGGAATTGTTAAGGATTAGCAATTCAAATCAGCAGCATGACTACTTTTGGAATTTATCTGTTTCCATTCTCTTTGAGGGGACACATATTAATTATTTTCCATTTTCATGTATATAGAAAACCCTCCTCTTGATTTAAAGCAAAAGTGTTTCTCTGATTCACTTTGAATCACTGAATCACTGAGGTACTGAAGGATTAAATAAAGCAGCTCTATACCTGAAACAGAATAAATAGGGAAAGAAATCTGTTTAGATAAACAAGACAACACAGGTGAATCCACCTAATAAAATTATGGTTATTTCATTAACTGTCCAGTCGAAATTCCAAATCCTCATTCTATTTGCTGAGTTAAATTTGGTTCACATGAAGCCCTGACAGCCTTTAAAATAATTATACTTCTAAATGAAAGTTTAATTTTTAATCATTTGTTTTGCTAACACAGAAACAAATGAGAGGCTAAAGTGACTCTTTAAAGGGTTTATAGTGGATCCCTCAGAGCTGGAACGGCATGAGCTTTTCCCAGGTGTGCTGACTAGTGGAGGGATTTAAAATACAGTAGTAGACCTGCCTCTTCACAATGTCTCCTTCTTTGAGGACAATGTAACCAGAGTGAATTAGAAGCCAATAGCGGTACAGGCAGGTCAGTGCCACCTGATCAGTCACGGACCTGGATGGCGACTACCATCTTCTTTCCACACTCAAGTTCTCTGGTGCATTTCTGGCCTCCACAACTCAGAGCACTGCGGGGCGAGTGTCGTTATGAAAAAGAGCCAATGCCCAATGAAACAGAATGAAAACAGTTTTCAGTTGTGAGCAGAACAGGTAGATGCTGTTGTATATTTGCCAATAATGAAATTTATACACTAGGAGGGATGGGTTAGTTCCTCTCAGCTTTGGGCCAAGTGTTGTTTTGGTTTGTTGGTTTTTAAAATCACTGTTCAGCAGCAGAATGTAATATCTTCCCAGTTCAGGTTAAGAATGTGGCTGGCTTAAGAGATCTTTTAAATCAGAATTACCAAATAAGGAGCAGAGAACAAGGTCACTTTTAATTAACAGTTCTCCATTCTGCAGGACAGCAGCAGCCCTCTTCACCGCAACACGCTCTCGCGAGCGGGGCAGTGTTTCCTCTCTCCAGGACTTGTGAATTATATGCACTCTCTTTACCTCCTCACACTCCTCACTGCTTCACACACCAGAGGACATGATTTTCACTACTACATGGGCTTATTTCCTCAAAATAAAATGAAAAAGGCACAGAAGGAAATACATTGATGACTCCCTTCTGTCAGGCTGCAGCAAGCATTAGGCTCAGAGGTGAGAGCTCTTTTGGTGCTGGCCCTGACTTGTAACCTATATTCTCCTTGATTAACTGTCTCTGATCCTTTTAAAACCAGGGAGAGTGCAGTGACATTCACAGTGGTCAGAGTCTTCAGTTCATATATGACTTTAAAAAAGCTTACTATCATTATTATTTATGACAAAAATAGCCTCCTAATACAAGTAGTATAAATCAAAGTGAAAGAAAAAGTTCATCCACATTGTTAATCACATTGATTTTATTTTTAAAATTCCTTCTCAAATCTCAATGTGCAGACGTATTTTTACACAGTCCGTAATATTAGTTTAGATAACATTTCATATATTACTTTCTTATTGAGCGCTTGACTGACAAATTAATTGTAACACTGGGAAGGAATTGAACCCACAGTCTTCACACTGAGGTACAATCAAACGTAAAAAAGGTACAATTTTTAATTAATTAATTAATTAATTTTTTAAATTAACAAACAGACACAAATTAGCATAAAAAATAGTACAATCAAAACTGATTTACAGACAAGGTGACATGGACTCAACAGTGGTTGTTGCTTTACCTATTGATATCTTCAAAGTGTATATATATGAACACAGATACAGATATGCAAAATTGGTCAGACAATTAATCCTCTCAACAACAGAAAAACACAAAAAACAAAAAACCAAAGACAAAAAAAAAAAACAACCAACAATAGTTGCTGCTTTGCATATTAATATCTTCTAAGTGTGTGCTCAGGATAACACATGCAGACATACAAGATTGATCAAATAACCCATCATCTATTATTCCTTAGCATTAAGTGATATAATACAATAGTAGAACCATGTTAGCCCTCCTGCATATATGTATATACATATATACATACATACATTTTTGCCTCTTTCTTTTCTCCTTTCCCTCGTCCCATCTGTTCTTTGTTTTTGAACAGATTTCCTTCATGTCTCTTAGTTTATATTTCCACCCTCAGGTTCTTACACCAGTGATACAATACGTTGTCTGCACATGTACTGCTGATTTATTTCACTTATGAGTATGGACTCCAGTTTTGACCACTTGCCTACAAAGTCTCCAAAACTGTCTTTCTTTATAGCTGAATAATATTCCATTATATAAAAATACCACAATTTTTTAATTCAGTCTTCTGTGGATGGACACTTGGGTTGCTTCCACATTTTAGCTATTACAAATTGTGCTGCTATAAACATGGGTGCACATATATCAGAGTGATATGATGTTTTCAGATCTTCTGGGAAAATACCCAGAAGGGGAATAGCTGGTTTGAATGGAACCTCTAGACCTAGTTTGCTGAGAAATCTCCAAACAGCTCTCCACAGTGCTTGCACCAGTCTGCATTCCCACCAGCAGTGTAATAAAGTCCCTATTTCTCCACAGCCTCGCCAGCATTTGTTATTGGATGACTTTTTCATACTGGCCAGTCGTACTGGGGTGAGATGAAATCTCGATGTTGTTTTTATTTGCATTTCTCGAATGACTAAGGATGTGGAACATTTTCTCATATATTTATTTGCCATTTGTATTTCTTTATCTGAGAAGTGTGTATTCATCTCAGATACCCATTTCTGGATTGGGTCTTTGAATTTGGACAGGTACATGTTTTTTAATTCTTTGTATGTTTTAGATAGCAGT